>JAPDSC010089845.1:10717-23967 GCA_026290005.1 Latrodectus geometricus | reverse complement strand
TTTGTCACTTATTCCTTCAAAAATAAATTTACAAATTCTCTAATTTGATAAAAAACATGTAATTTTTAAAAATTGATTTTTTTTATGTGTATTGAATATTTTTTAATTAAGTACTGTTTAAATTTTGAAAGCAAATTACCTGCAAAGTAAATATTCTTGAATTAAATATTTTAAAATAAATTAGAGGTTCCCCTAAAATACGATAATTGATAAAATTTATGTCCATAATTAAAATTCTATTGAATATCGAAACACAGTTGAACAAATCAGTTTCAAAATGTTTAACACACTAATAAAAAACCTAAAAATATGTTCAGAAATAGTTTGAAAAGGATGTAGAGGAACCAATGAACTAAGCGGAGTATAGTTTAAAAATTAACAGCAATAATTAATACATTAATTTTTAAAATACAAAAAATCGCAATACTGTAATGTTATTTCGATTAAGAAATTTAAAAATAGGGATTTGTCAAGGAGACGATTTAGTAAAAGAGTTGAATTGAAATTGGGTAATTAACATATTGATCTTAAAACAAGGAATTATTTTACATCCCAAATAACTTTTGTATGTTTTGTTTGTAATGATTATTTTTCTACTCACCGTCATATGAATTTAAGATAAATATCTAATTTATTGTACTATTCGTTCGAAATTTGATGCGATTATTTCATTTTTGTTCAACAGGGTTTGTTTAAAGGCATAAGTTAACAGTGAGATGAGTATGCTCTAAGTAATTTTCAACTATAGTGCTTTCTTTTGCAGTGTAACAAAATCATCGGAATAATAAATATGTATGTGTGTAAGTGCAGTATTAAATTTTTTATTTTCTTTTTTTAATCCTATGGCTGAAGAGGTTGCAGGTATTTAAAATTTATCACCTATTTTCAACTTCAATCCAGTTGATAAACATCTAAAGCTTTATAAATCCGTGAGGAAGAAATGTTTTGCTCGGCTGAATATCGTTGATGAGTCATTCAATCAACTAATGGATGGATACCTTGAAAAACCGAAATGTGGCCGAATATGTTCAGCTGTCAACCCTCGACAAAACTTTGGCTATGTTGAAAAAATTTGCAACAAAATCCTATATATAATGCACTAGAATATTTTGCTGGAATTTAAGTACCTAACAATCAGCTTGAAGGTTTGTTATCAATATTGTTCAGAAGAAATAAAATGTCTTTTCTTAATAATGTGACATCAAATATTTTTAACCAATTACATAAATATTTATAAAACTTTTACACCATATATTTCTTTGAATGCTGCAGAATGCCTTGGTTATCCAGAAAATAAAGAAAATTCAGTTTAAAATATGCGTAATACAATAGCATTTGGGAAAGAAAAACAATGTTACATGAAATTTTATATTCCCTTCTTTACCCATCCTTCAAATATGTATAGCATTTGCTGAGGAACTTCAGAAATTATATGTCCTTTTCTTGGATGCCGGCTTCTTGGGTCTGGTAAAATAATATGCATAATTTGCAACAAAAAAAAAAAAAAAAAAAAAATTGAAATAAATATTTAGGAAAATTCTGAAAAAATGTTTCTTGCGAGATTCTATGAAAATTACGATATGATGTCAAAACCAAGTTATAATGAAAGTTTTCAGAAAGATGTGGTGTTTTCGTCGACGTCCTTCACATTGTTCCTGTAGTTCAAGAATTTGTTGGATTCATTCGGATGAGAAACTTTCCACAGTTCGGATCATTCTTCTAGTGATGATTTTTATTATGTTGGAAGAATTTCTATGTGGTAATCTTTTTAAAACGATAGAATTGAAATATGCAGTGGAGTTGAAGACTTATATAACTGGAACGCGGGAGCATTTTTTGTTGAAAATGATTTTGCAGAGAAGTAAAATAAGCCTTACATGTGGAATAGAATTGACATTCAGAATCAAATGTGTTTTCTTTGTTCATTATAACTAAATGGTCTCCACTTTCTAGAAAATGTGTTGAAATTCTCTCTATTCAGTTAAATTTCACTGGTTTATTGAAATGTTACAAAAAAATGTTTATGAGAATATTTTCAACAAAACAATACGTTAATAAGTTTCAAAACCATTAAGAAGTAATTGTGAAGGGCAGTAATTGTGTTTCGATTATTTAAAAATAATAACAAAAAATTTAAACCTACTGAGTCTAAAATCTCATAATCAATGTAATCTCTCGCATTGGTTAATCCTAAGAATATGCCTGTCTCTTGCGTGTGGTATTTTACATGACGAATGCTAAAGTACATTAAGGAGGTGTCAAAAAATTAAATCTTTCAACGATATAAGTTTATTAATTTCAAGAAATTAATATTGTAATGATATGTCACAACTTTTAATCTTACTGAATGTTAAAAATAAGCTTTCCTATAATTACTTATACATCAGGTTATCATATGCAAATTTATATTTAAAATTACATGGTGTTTTCAAATACAAATCAAATTTTTTTTTCATTTTTCTACAATAAAATAATTTTTAAAATATTCTTCTTCTGTATAAGGAATTATTAGACAGTAGTTTGAATTTATGAAACCTCAGGTTGAATACTGAAATATCTGATCATAATATTTATTTATTGAAATTGCGAAGTGTAGAAAATAATAGTACTTACGTATTAACGCCAACACAGCAGAATTTGCGTAATTCACCAATAAAAAGCAATTTTGTTGTTCGCATGTAGTTATCTTTTGGATTAATTTTTGCCTTCTTGTTTGCTGACTTTTGACGCTATTTTTTAGTACTACGAAAGTGGGTCTTTGGGATTTGCCAAAAAAAGAAGAAGATGCAATTTAGTTTTTCAGGAGCGAAAGAGTTTACCAAAAAACGAAAATGTACTAATTCGCATTGTAAGAAACTTTATTTTGGTAAACTTTCGTTTTGGAAATGTAATCTAAGACTGTGTGATCAGCAAGTTGAACTTAGGAAGGACAAAAGGTTTGAAAGAAAACAGTTAAAAGAATGTGGGGCAGTGCCAAATGGAGGAATAAGAGATATAGAGGAACAGCGAGACATTATTTAGAATCCCATTTAACAAAGTTCATATGGGACCGCATTAGGTCAAAGAAAATAGAAACTGTTTTAAATCTATGTTTGACTCTATATTGGTCCATTTTCTACCAAAATCAATTCACTATTTTGATTTTAAATAAAGTCTTGTTTTGATTCTTGAAAGTGTTTCATTTTACATAAGGTGTTTTAATTTATCATTTGCCAAACAAATTTTATGTGTTGATTGGCGACACTTAAAACTGCCAAATCTGCAGCTGCGGTGGCGTTAATAATAAATACCGAAATTATTTATCGAAATATATCGGAACAATAAGACTTAATTAAAAGAATTGTTTAGAACAAAAAGGCATCTCCTTGGATTAAACTTATAAATGTTATATCACATCCTCCATTTGCGTAAAATATTGTTCAAAAAGTTCAAAAGAAATCTGCCTTAAATGAATGAATTAGTACTATTTAACGTATTAAGAGAACAAATTAAAAAATTCTAACTATTTTCATTATCTTTTTTTTTTTTTTTTTTTTTTTTTTTTAGTAAATGAAGAAATTTGGCTTTAAATTAATTTTAATTTAGTCTAATTTTAATGAGTTATTTTTTTATTAAAAATTTATTAAAAATTATTCTTTAAACGTGCTTGCATAAGGAAAATACGAATTCATAATCGTGTTATATTTTTTATAAGTGGAAAAGATTTAATGTAAGGCATCATTTTAAATGTTTTGATTTATCAATGTATTTTTAAAAATTATGCAACATCAAATGGGAAATGTGAGCAACTTATTGTGTGCTTTTTAAACCTATTTGAATCATCTCTCTGTATTCTACTCCTATATATTTGTTATGAAAAGTTTTAAAAATAGGGATAATTTAACATATTTTATTTGAAATACTTCCATTACTTATCTCTCTAACATTAAATCATATATACTCTATTAAAAGATATTTTTGCAAGCATAAAGGATTTTGGTGAAAATGCGCTTTAGGTCCCCTACTCTGCCAACTTGGCGAAAGTGTGCTGTGGGTCCCGTACTTGGCGGGTTTTCAAAAATGCTGTTGCCATGGCGATAATGGAATACGATTTTTTAACTAATCAGCAACCAATGAAAATGACCGATTTTTCAAACTGAAACTAATTAACGACCAATGAAAATGCTAAAAGAAAAAAAACCAATTAATGAGCATGCGCGAAAAAACGCAAATTATTTCCTACGGAGGTTGCCATAAAGGGCTCATTGGGTATAAAAACGTCCGGTTTACCACGCTTGGTGAATTTATCGCCAAGTTGGCAGAGTAGGGGACCTAAAGCGCAGATTAACAAGGATTTTTATTGTGTGAAAGTTTTTAAAAACTTATGTTGATGATTTCAAAGGAATAAGTGACATGATTGAGGCCTCAAACTATTAATATCAAAGATTTAAATATATATACATAATGATAACATTTTGTTTACAACTATTGTAGTTAAAGCTATATGGAAACACAAGTTATGATAAAATTTGAAATATTTGAAAAATGAAGAATTTAGATGCATTATATTAAAATTATTAATTTTATATAGTTACTGTTAATTTATAATTTCATTATTTACATTAAACATAAAACACTTTTTACCTCTATAGTGGAACTGTATCATCCATGCCCTGCTGTTGACAATCGGCAATGTGTGACGTCTGCCAATCTTATTCTAAAGAGAGAAAAAAAATGTTACTATAAATTTAAAAAAAAAAAAAAAAAAAAAAAAAAAAAAAAAAAAAAAAAAAAAAAATAAAAAAAAAAAAAAAAAAAAAAAAAAAAAAAAAAAAAAAAAAAAAAAACAGAAGTAATGTTCAAACATTTTAACATTTTTCAAACAGTCAAAGCAGTATTTCTTAAAAAAAAATTTCGATGGATTTTTTCAGATTCTTTTGGAGAGCCATCTTATTATATGTGACTATACAGTAGGAAATTTGTGACAATTCTGAAGAAACTACTGAGGAGTATTGTATAAAAAAATGCAGACGGGTGAAACATTCCGTAAATTGAGATGATTCGCTTGCCAGTAGAAATGCTCATTTTGCCAGCAACGGCTAAATTACGAAAAAATGATGAGGTAAGTATGCTTAGATACAGAAAATCTTAAAACATAAATACCTGGAATTACTCTTACCTCATCATTCTCAAGTTTTAATTTAACAATTTTACTGTGGGAAAGTTTTTTAGGCCATCTAAAGATCAACAGCAGAAATAAAACACCCTTGTTTATTGTTTCGTGTTCGAAAGTCGATGTTTGATTTTCTGCCACCCAATTGGTGATCACGGTGATGTGGAAGAGACTTCCCTTAAAATATCATGCCATTTAATATTTCTATTTACTCTGCTATGGAATGTAGAAGAAAATGATCAAAGTCGACTTCGTAACTTGAACATAAGTCAAATTATTGAAACTTTTGTTGAGGGGGGTGTAATATATTGAAAAATATCAAATTCATTTACTTCCCTCTACTTCTATGAACATGTTTCACATATTAGCAGGCAATTTTCACAGCACTTTGTGACAATGTTGTCAAATTGTCATGTGGATATGTATTGATTATATACGGAGCCTTATAAATATTTCCATATTTAGTTAAATATCTTTTGCATTACATGAATCCTAGTTTCTTTAAATTTTAGTTTTTTTCCCTCTAAATATAAAAATAGCGCCAATTTAGATAATTAAGTGTGAGGTGACATCTAAGCTTTTTTAAGGAATCGAATTCATTACTTTTTGAACAGAAAATCTGATTTCTGAAACTTCATCCATCAGTTCTGATTAACAATTACGGATAAGAGCATTGCAGGGCAGCATTTACCTACTTGTGAGCTGATTCGAAACCAAATCCATTGCATAAGATGAAAAAAATACTCTATAAATCACTCAAGTTTTTACTTTCCTATTAATTTGTATTTCTTATATCTAAATCCAATGAATAATTTAAATATATGTCCTGACTTTAATCTACTATAAATATATTATAATATAATTATAAGACAAAATATGAACAGATTAAGTAACAGGTCCCTTAAAATTTTATTATTTTTCCTAGAAAGTACCTACATAACTTTAGATTATTTACTTACATCTGTAAAGGAAAGATCATCTTGCCTGACCTGTTGCAGTTTGGGAATGAAATCAGCCGCCGCAAATGGCATGTTTGCTTGACCATGCCCTCCATCCTCTTCTGCCGGAATGGAATTCTGGCGAGGATGAGAGGGAACGGCCAACGGCTGATCTGCATCCCTCTCTGCGCTTTCGTTGATTCCCTCTTCTTCTTGCTTCATCTGGGAAGGCTCAGGATTTAAGTCAACTACCGCAGTGCTTGCCTGACCACCTTCTCCCTCCTCTTTTGCCGGAGGGGGACTCTGGCGAGGAGGAGAGAGGATGGCCAATGGCTGACTCTTATCCTGGTCTATCCCCTCGAAGTCCTCTTCCTCGGACAACCGGGTGAATTTTTTCCGGTCCTTCATCCTGCGTCTGAAAGAAACAAAAGAAAACAAACACATGCATGTAGTAAAATATTAAGAACCATGGGAATTTAAAGCTGCTCCCACTGCGCAAAGAGCTCTTCAACTGCAAGAAGAAAAAAACATATTAGGCATGAAATAAACTAGTAAATTTATTCTGAAAGAAACTACCTTTAATTACTCTGTAAATATCCCAAGCATTTAATATTTGAAAGAAGTCAAGTTTTCCAGTAATTTAGTTTCTTATATAAGTAAGAAATAATGTAAGAGATAATATCAAAGAATGGTTTCCAAAAATGATTTTAAGTTTTATTTTAAGTATCTATTATATATGATGAGACTATATAATATTGGTTGGGTTCTAGCTGAGTCAACATCCTTGACGCGAATAATTTTGGTTGGCGATAAATTTCTCTAGTTTTGGTAATTCTACTTTGATGGATAAACTTAACTATTCCTGGTATTCTTATTTCGTCACTTTGTTCTGCCTTGGTGCTGTTTTTCATCTATGGTGTGGGCTCTCTTGGAATTTTGTGTATAATATTAAGTGAATGTAAAATAATCCCTCTGAAGCCATGAAAATTTTCATTGAAAATATAAAATATGGTAACTCTTGTTAAATTTTACTGCATGATACAAAAGAAACATAAAAATTTAGATAAATTGTTTACCGTGATTAAAAAGAAAGAAAAAATTCTACATTTCTTCAAGGAACCGAACACATCACCGTACCATAAAATGATATATGAAAAATCACTTTTTTCCGTTGATTAAATCTAATTTAAATTTATGTGTGAAAATTCGTTACACTAGTGAACAACATCATTTTATAAATTTATGTTATTATGATATTGATCTCAAGTTTCTTCTCTGATTAATATGCAACTTTTTGTAATGAATTCAAATTTTACAACGATGAAACAAACCAAGCCTAAAAAATGTTTATCCGTCTTCTGACGCGTATTTTTTCCTAGGATTTCTTTGAACTTTGAAATATGACACAAATATTATTAACTAATATTATAAAATGATATCCTACCATGTACATTTATTGTAATGATGGCAAATGAAAGTTATGTTTGGAAAAAAACTTACAGTTAGTGAAATCGAAAGATTTAGATAACAATGTAGAAATATTTTTCTGGTGCAAAACTAATCTCCGAACTACTTTGATATACCCCCCCCCCAAATCGAAAATTTGGCGACGTTTTTCCCTCACCAACCATAATACCTGTTTTTGGCGCCTTTTTTACTCGCCAATATGGATTCTCGCTAAATACAAATAATTAATACATAAAAAACTTATAAAAAAAACTCAGAAAATGGTACAAAATTCAAGAAAATACTAAATTTGGCAACAGCAAAAACCTTAAAGCTGAAAAAACCTAAATTGGTAACACCAAAATAAGAAACAGTAACCCTAAAAAGTCCGTAGGGAGTGCCAGATTTGGCGCGTAATTTTTTTGGGGGGGGGGGTATATCAAAGTTGTTTCCTAATCTCTTGTAATTTACTGTTTTAAATGCTTTGGAAAAAGAATAAATTCCAAATGTGAATATTTGTAATCTCTCAATATACATTTGTGTCTGGTTTTAATAAAAATGGAAACTGGGGTCTTTATCTTTTTCATACATATCAGATATTGAAAGTGCTGACAAAATCCTTATTGTTTATAAAATAAAAACTTTTACATAGGATTTTGTGATTAATAGTTCTATTTTTCACATTAACTTCAACCAAGACAGCACGAATAATTTTAAATCTTTTTGAGAGATAATTTATTCCATATTTTGTTATTTCAAAAAGTAAAAAATTGTCAGTACTTACTATTTTGTGATTGTATGTGTGGTGTTCACCATGACAAAATATCTGTATCTGATGGAATCAAATATTGAGATTGTTGAATTGAATACCTGAGTCTGGATGTACAGGTATTCAATTCAACTGTCATGTACAGGTAGTCAAACATGTACAGGTATTCAATTCACTTACAACTGTCAAGACCTTAAATACCATTTAAGTTTGAACATAATTACGTACACAATGTGCTAAATTTGGTCTCTAATATTATGGTCAATTATTAAAGTATTATAAAGGGACAAAAGTAAGGTTAAGTAAGAAATTTTGAAAATCTAGAAATATTAAATATATAATATTTTGTACTTATATCTTCCTTAGTAGTCCATTAGTATTTTGAATGAATGTGCAGGAATGTGTTTTAATGAATTTTTCCTTAATGTTTACAGCGTTTCCCAACATGCAGTTATAGCAGACTTCATTTCCTTTGTGACAATAACAACTTTCATAGGCCTACCACACCAGGTATAGTTTTAAAATAAAAGAACGCATGGCGTAACTTCGTGGAAAGCATTGCTCTATGGCGCAAATTACATTCAGCAGGTCATTTTGACGAAATCTTCTAGAAATATTTTCTTGCTATTCTTACGTAGCAGAAGATGTATTTCAGAAGTCTTAAAGTCTTTTTTTATTTACTTTGAAAAGAAACTAAATCAAATTTTATGACAAATGTTTTGTTGTTACAATCTGGGAAGGAATTTAAAATGGTCTAACAGTTTGGTAAACAGGATAAATACAGATATTAGATGCACCAATGGCCATAGAAATCAATATTTTATACTGATAAGACTATTTAGCTCTTCAATTTAACGAAAATAATCGTCAGTATATTGTGAATGGTTGTTCTGAGAAAAACTATATTTAGGCTAATTTGCATAATAAAGATATTTCAAATTTGAGCCCATTCGGTTAAATTGCGATTTAGGTCCCCTTCATCTCCAACTCGCGAATTTGAAGCGCTTTTTCGCGCATGCTCATTAATTACTCTTTTGTTTTAGCCTTTTCATTGGTCACTAATTAAGTTTCACTTTGAAATAGTGGTATCGGCGTTTTTGAAAACGCGCCAAGCAGGGGACCCAAAGCACATTTTCACTGTCCAATCTTATTTTTATAAAGAAGTTTAGACAAAATAGTTGTTCATTGCAATTTACAAAAAGAATTGGAGCAACTTTGATATACCCCCCCCCCCAAAAATTAAGCGTCAAATACGGACTTTTTGGGGTTGCTGTGTTTCTTATTTTGGTGTTGCCAATTTAGATTTTTTCAGCTTTTAGGTTTTTGCTGATGTCAAATTTAGTATTTTCTTGTATTTTGTACCATTTTTTGAGTTTTTTTTTAAAGTTTTTTTGTTATTAATTATTTGTATTTAGCGAGAATCCATTTGGGCGAGAAAAAAAAGCACCAAAAACAGGTATTTTGTTTGGCGAGAGTAAAAAGTCGCCAAATTTCCGATTTGGGGGGTATATCAAAGTAGTTCCAAAGAATTGTTCATTGTCAAATGCTAAATCACATGAAACTTTATTCAGTATGTATACGTTTTAATTAACTATTTCAATCCATTCGGTTTAAAATGTCTTGTTTCAGCTTAAAAATATAGATATATTAATATACTAAGCGAAGCATTAACTTGGTTTAATCAGCGTGAAATGTAACTGCTGTTCAAAATCGATTTCCACTTGTTAAAGTCAATAATCTTAGAGAAAGAATAATCCTTTCTGTTAGATTTCATTTTTAGTTTTGAAGCTTTGTAGCAAACTATCTTATACAGTTTTACCGAAACTTTCTCCTATATTGTATTCAAAATATAAGTTTTGCGCAGTGGAGAAATTGTCATCGCCGTATTTTTTATTTTCATGGGAGAATTAATGTAAATGAAAATCCAGAAATTTAGAAAGTGTAACGCACAGAATCTGTGTTCAAGAAAATAAAGATCAAAAAGATTAAATGCCTGTATTTAATCACATTAATTTTCTATAAAAATGGATTCACTCGCAGAGCTTCAAAAAATTCCATTGCAGATTATATTAAAATGTAAATAAATTGTTATTATTGATATTACTTGAAAAAAATTGTGGTGCCTGACTTACGCCATTTTTATAAAATTATATAAAAAAGGAGAAAATTCAATTTAAAATACAAAGTTATTATAATATTTTTCAGACTCGAGACAAGTTTTCACGTTCATAAGTTAGATATGCTATTGTACGAGATTAGATTGCTGATGATTATAAAATCAAAATAGAGAATTCTATTAAATTGTTTTTAAAGTGTTATTAAATTGTTTTAAAACTAATATTGTTTTGTTTTTAAGGAAAAATATTCTTCTGCTAATAATTTAGCAAAAATAGTGGCTATTCCAGGTATGTTATTTTATTCAAATATATGTGGTTTATAAATTCCTAATGTTGTCTCCAGTTCTAAAGGAAATAAATTTAAAAATGTGTCTGAAGGAAATAGTATTTAAAAGTTTTGAATCTCTTGTCTAATAGCGTTAATTTTACCAAATTTGCTAAGATAGCTAGATGTCATTTAGATGTCACTAGTTAAATCGATTTAAATTTACGTATCAGTAAATAATTATTAATAAAAACATTTATTAATTTCACCAACATCACCAACCACTTAATTTCAAAGATAAGCAATTTTTATGGGTAAGCTAACTTTACATTCTTAAATGCTAGAAGGAAATAGGCAAATTATTTTAATATGTGTTTAACATAGTATTAAACATCAAGATATACCAGAAAACAACGAATGTGTTACACTTACATGGTTCTTCTAATCCACTTCATCAACTTCACCATATCTGAAAAATACACTAGAAAACAAGTTAGAATAAATTAAAAACACTTTCAAGTAATGAAATCACTAGAAAAACTTTAAATATTACTTTAATCAAGATCTTGCAGAAATTCAACCTTACAACTTGAAATTTCACCTTTAAATGAACGATAGAGCTTTGCTTACGCCTTACCTGGTACTCTACAACAATGCAAACTTGCAACAATGAAATTTTTCATTGTTTAAAAATTTTCACGTTCATTTGATCTCGAGCTCTCGAGTTTGAAGGTTGAATTTTTTCGAGCTCCTGCTAAGCCTAACTTGGGCTACCATGCATTTAATTTTGATTTCGAATTATGAGAACAAATTATCGAGGTCTTTGCCTTATTTGTGAATTTTCTCATCATTCGTCATTTACAAAATATATTGTATTAGTTTTAAAATATTTTTCTTTAAATTCTATCTTCTCCGCATAACATTTTGCACAAAAATATAAAGCTTAGAATGCAAAACTGTGGTTTATCATAATCTAAAACTTTAATATATTACCTAATGCATGATTAAATAAAAATATAATGTATATATGCCAAAAAATATAAAATCAGAATTAATTAATTTTTTGTGACAAATATTTAACAATTTTAAATTTGTAATAGGATAATCAAACACCATCTACTTGTATTTTTGAAAGATTGAAATTGTTGTTTTGAATATATTACATCTGAATTTCCAGTTACTGATGTGTGAAATTATATTATTTAATGTCGTACATGAAAAATAACATATATGAAAAAAATTCTTAGCATCTTTGTTGAAAAAGAAATTTAATTAATACTTTAGCATACAACTACTTAAAAACAAAATGTTAGCTAAAAGACTCGGCCAAATCCGCCAAATGTCACGTTTATAAACAAGATGCAGGAAGTCTGCGTCTTTAGATTATATGTATAAGCGCAATCCTTTAAAACACATTTAATTATAAAAATTGATTATGATTTAAATAATATATATTGACACCAGACATTAAAAAGGAAGCAAATACTTTTATCGTCACTAATTATTTAAAATATTTTAATCGTAATTAATTCGCCAATATTATTATTCTTTATAGGATTTTTTCCCCAGTAATATTTATTCCCATTTTGTAATAACGTTTCTGATAGCAAATTTCTATTGCATCAAAGGAGATATCCGAGTGCTTTTCAACCATAATCATGCGCCGAGGCACACACCTGAGTTAGCAACCAATTAAAATTTTAACACTACATAAGGAAAAGCTGACAAATAACCATCAGCAAAATGTTAGTTGAAAGCCTATCGGTTCCCGGCAGTATCAGTCCACCACAATTTATTTTTTGCTTGATTCATATGGCAAATATTTTTTCATAGTATTTAGAAGCAACAAACACACTTTGTCAGAAAATTTTCATTAATTACGGATAAAATTCTTTGCCTATCCTTATATATGTACATATATATACATATATAAAGATAGGTATATATGTATAAAAGATTAACAAAGAAAAGATATCAAAATATATTATATTATGCATATATGTATAATATAATTTTGATATCTTTGCATCTCGGCAAATGTTTTCTGTGTGTTCAAAATTTTTTGCATACTTCATTCGCAACATGAATTCTAATTCGAAATTTTCATTTTCTACATTAAGTTACATCACGCATTTATTTTTTCACAGATGTTTGTGTATGCTTTCCAGTTTTGGCTTCTTTCATTCGTTAGAGTAATAAAAAATGTATATATTTTTGTTACGCAATTACATCAATCATTTATTTTCTCACCAAATTTTTACTTACCTCGCTAATATTTGGCAATATATCATAAAACGAATTTGGGTACTTTTCAAAATAAAACACAAATCAACGTATTTATTTTCAATAAAGTGTCTTTAGTTTTAAAAATGGTGTGGACATGTAATTACTTTGAATTTAGTAAATTATTTTGCTGAATGCTCTCATCTCCTGGAAACTCAGATTTATGTATGTTCAAAAGATTTACTGAAATTATAGAAAATTTTCTGCTCTTTCACTTAAACCTAATCTCTTAAAAATTTATTTTAATTTTTATATATATATATATATATATATATATATA
>JAPDSC010089845.1:0-10617 GCA_026290005.1 Latrodectus geometricus | reverse complement strand
TATATATATATATATATATATATATATATATATATATATTTATACGACTGTCGGATTAAGTGCTTTAGAATTTTAGAAGTTTTCTCCCTTGCGATAAGTATAAGAAATCCTCTTTTAAGACATAATATGGCGTATTTTCAAATATATTGTAATGGCCTCCGACTCTGAACTAAATTTTTTATTGCGGTGCAAGTAGCTTAAATGCTCTATTTTTAGGTTGAATTATTATCATTTAGTATGTTTATATGTAATATTGATTTCTTGATAATTCCTAGATTAACGTTATATATTTTAGGTGTATAATTGTCTTCCATGCTAGTGTTGTCAGCAACAATATCGTATGTCTTTTTCGACTTTTTGTCCCTCACATGAGCATATATATATTCATTAAGATGGAATATATATATGAACTTTTCGTTTTTAATTATATCAATAGAACAGTGTTTTCTTTTTCGTTTTTTGAGAAATAGCTTTACTAAAATCATCATTGGCCTATCACTTTTACATGACGTTTTGAGTTCTTAATTTTTTTATTATTTTAAATAACAGTTGAATACTGTAATAAAAAAAAAAAAAACGTCTTAATTCTTCTCGTTGATTGAAAGTTAAAAATGAAATAGTTGTTTTTCTTTTTGTGTTCTATTTTCCACTAGATAATCTTTCATGGTTGATATTAATGTGGTTGAAAAATTGGAAGAGTATTTCTACAAGCCAAAACTGTTAAGTTCATAACAAAATTAAATTTCGTTAAGCCGTCTTCATAGTACATAACAAATATGCAAATTTGATGATGGTTTTTATAAGATAGTGTTGAACTCTTGTCGTTTTTGTATGAAAAAGAATACCAATTCTCGTTCTTAATTGAAGTTAAGAGGTATTCAATTCCTCATCAAATCCCGAGCTTTTTTCTACATTGAAAATATGTGATGAAACTTTGCGTAGAAGCTATATGAGCCAGTGAAATTTTTTCGCAAATAATCAGGAACCAGTAAAACTGGTTGATCATGGTTTTCAGTTGCTGATACTGTGAGTATAAACAAATGAAACAAAAGATGAGGTATTCAATTTTCATTCTGTTCTTCTTCTTTTTCTAATTATAAAACTTGACACTGTAGAAGCTGTGTGCGCCGCCAACTTCAGATGGCGTGTATCGGATTTATGTCAAATTGTTTTCGTTCCCCCCCCCTTCTTAACAAAATAATCTGGCTATTAGCAGGCACTCGCCGCTTCAGACAGAAGAAATTGAATTAATAGATTAAGGTCTTGCTTATTTGGATTAGGATAACGGGAAGTTGAATTGCTCTTTTCCATGCGATTACACAATTTGTTCAGGAATCGAAACTTGCGACTGATGGATAAAGCATATTCTTACATTTTGTGCCACACACCCTGTCTAGTGGTTAGCTTACCTGACTACGGATTGGGAGAACCTGGGCTCGAATCCCGGATCAGGCATGTATGTACTTACTCTTTCTCTGTGTTTCTTGTCCTTTCCTGAGGTGATGGATGGATATGTCCCGCCCTATAAGCGGTTTTGTGGTGGTGAGACATGGGTAATGCTACTCACCTCCATGACTTGGCACACAGGTGCCCATCGGGTTACGATAAATGAGTAGCAGTCATCGGCCTTGTTGTGGCGAAGGGTGTTGAACCCAAGTGCCTGCCGTTGGAAAAAAAAATTCTTACATTTCATAAACTACGTTAATGGGTATGCTGTTGATCACTTATTTTAGTGAAAACATATGTTACGATGGATTCAGAATTTTTCAAGTTTAAAAATGGGGATGTTTCAATCAGCAAACATTGGATAAAACTGAAACTTTTATGAAAATATTAACAGTGACGCCAAGAGAGGACAAATTCGATAAACTAATGGAAAAATATACACTGTTTTTCAATTCATTGACAGCTGCAAAATTAATCACGGAACTTTTCTGCTGATCTATGTTTGGGAGAGATTAGTGTTTACTTATACATTTGGTACGAAGCTTGAAATAGTGTCACAAGAAACCTTTGTATAAGAAAAAAAACATACTGCTCCCTTGGCTCCATTCTATATGAGAGTATTTAATGAAGAGAATAAAATATAATCCCGGTAGTTATAGTTTGTTAGTGAAAAGTTAAAAACTTCCTTGCGCCATTGCTAATGTAAGAATTTTGTGGTAGATGCAAATGATTTCCATCCTCATGCCATATTTTCAATGTTTTGCCTTCGCGGAGTTCCGTTGCTTTTTTATTCGTTTAATCTTATAGGTATGCTCCAATGATTTAGAATAATCCTTTTGATGTAATTGATTGTTGCGATTATATTACATAAGGTACTCTTCGGTCTTTCAGCACATCTTTGAATACTTGGAATATTTATTTATTAATCAATATTTTTGTACCGTAAAATTATGAAATTTTTTGAATAATAATTTACTTTTATTTACTTGAAGAAGTGTCTTACACTTCTGTTTCAGGAGTAACCTGCGAAAGAGTTGTCACCAATGTCCTGATCGTTTATGTGTGTTTGGTCAGTTTTTCAGTTTGAACACTATGGAATTCTTTCATTCGTTATGGAACGATATGAAAGTGCTGACAGAGTTCGTATTATTTAATTTATAGTTTGCAGCGCATTGAGTTTCTGGATAAATTAAAGGGTTAAAGAAAACGAGAATTTTGGATTAGAAAAAAACTTCTACGAACGAAATTGAAGTTCGCAAGTGGTATCGCTTAACAAATGCAACTATTGCAGAGCTATTGTGTAAAATCGAGGATTTAGAGCCCAACACTTATCTAAATACGATCTAAATCCCTTTGAGCAATTCTTAATCGCTTTGATTTTTTTGTACTAAAGCTCATCAGCTCGTAATTGGAGATTTGGCTCTAGTAAGCCAATCAACAATTTGTAGAGTGATCTGTAGATTAAGCAAAGCTGTTGCTTCTTTGCTATACATTAGAATGCCGCACACAGAAAATAAAAGTTCAAGTGCTCTATTTTATGTAATTTGCATTAATGTACATCACTAATTGTCTCAGACATATCGATCTAATCTCCTAGTAAAGCTATTTGATTTTGTACAACAGATTTAGATTTTTGTATATGCATGATGATATGGCTGATGAAATAAGATATCAAGTGGCATTATTTTCTGATAATGATATAATTTGTTAGTAAAATTAATTCATATTTGTCTCTTAGCTCATTGTAATTAAATAAACTTTTAATTTAGAATTTTTTTAATAATTATATTTCCTTACAGATAAATGAGAAGTTTTTTCGAATCGCACAATTCCCAGCATGACTGGAAGCATTGATTGCACGCATGTATCAATACTTTGTCCTGGGGTAATTGATTCAGAATATTTTCGCCACAGAAAAGGCACACTTTCTATTAATGTGCAAACTGTTGTGTCAATAGATTTATGTAATCAAGATTTTGTGGCAAGACAGCCGGGGTCCTGCTGTCTTGCGATAACCGAAATGTCATTCGGTAACCGAAATGACTATGTTCTTGCTACTCTTCCGACTTGAATTTTTTTTCCTTTTTTTTGTTAAAATATTTGATAGAGGGTCTGCCGTTAAAAGGCAGACCCTCAATCACATCTTTATGACAAATCTCTTAAAATAACCAATTAAATCTAAAAATCTACGAATGTCATGAATATTGTTAGGAATTGGAAATTTTTTTATTGATCTTCTCACATTCCCAGTTATATTTTTTATAACCGGGACTAAATATCAATCGATACTAAGAAGAATACTTCCTTTCTATATTTTGATAATTTTAAACTTAAAATAGCACACACACACATACAGATCTTAGTCTCTCAGAATCTCTTTTATTCTTTACATCATAGGTGTCCGATTCTTATAGCGAGTATCAAAATATCATTTAACTAATACAAAACATTTTTATTCAACAATATTTTCAATACTTGATGCATTAATCTCTGAAACTCTAAAAGTGCATTTGTCAAACCAAATTTTGTTTAAACTGACCTGGGATGATGAAAGCAGTTTGTAGCTTAATTTCCTCTGTCAATGGTTTTTCAAAATTACCATGAGCTAAATCTAATATGAAAAAATTACATTCACCATGACATAATAAATCATCAAATTCTAGGTAAAGAGAATTTATCTTCAATGATCCGATTATTTAAATTCTTGTAATCTACAACAAGTCTATCCTCACCATTTTTTTTATAAACTAACAATACTGGACTAGCAAAAAAAAAAAAATCTTTCGGAAATGATTTTATTTTCTTTCCATTTTTTTGACAATATTAACAGAGTTCTTCTCAGTTGCATTTGTTTTATAGGGACGTAAACAAACTGGTTTATATCCTGTAACTTCCTTCATTTCCATCTTAGTCAATGTAGTACATCCTAAATCAATGCAAAGCAATCACTATAAATCATTAAATAATTTCTCGATTTACAGCTTTTTAATCATAAGAAATATCTTCTTCAAACTTAATATCATCTCTCTCTTTCTTTTTTAATCACACATTTACATTTACTTACAATGTATTCTGTATCTTTATTTCACTGAAAAAATTATTAAATGGGAAAATATATTCAGAATTTAAATCCTAATCTTTTGTGATATATCGGATGATATGCTGATTTTCTTTAAACTTAATGTCAATAGAAAGAACTATTATTTTACCATTTTTAATTCCGAAAACAAAATCGAAATTTCTTTTCCCTCTAATAATCCAAGACCGTTTTTCATATCCTCTGTTTTGGGCTGAATATAATTTACGCTTTTTTTTTCTATTATATGAGATTCTTCAGTTTTGAACTTTCTTATTTGTTGATGTTCCAATTGGACTCCCATTTCAATAAAAACGATATTTGAATATTAAATATGCAATTTGGGGCCAATTTAGAGCTATTTCTTTATTTTTTTAGACAGTCTTTTCCTACAATTAGGTCAAACGGCATTATATCATCATTTAAATTGAATATGTCAAGTATTGCGCTGACGTCGTAGATTTTTAATTCCACTTGACTTTTCCCAAGAGTGAAAGCATATCCCGCGGCAAAGTGAAATCCAAAGTATTTTCTCCTGCGAAGGTTGAGGATTTAATACTTATTATTTGAATAAGCAGACGTCGACAAGCATAAATGTGCTTTTCCGTATTTTTTATTAAACATTAACAAAGTTGATATAATGCAAATTATATTAAAGGATTATCGTAATTGCAGAGAGTAAATTAAATTTGCGTAGAAAGCGAAATAAAAGAGTAAGCGCTAGGAAAAGCGCGTTTCTCTTTGTCCGAAGTCTGAAACGCAGTGTATATAATTAAAAGCAGTTCAAGTCAGTAGCTGCCGGAGGGGCCACCTGCTGACTCCTACTAACTCCGGCGCCGCGAATTCTGCTGTTCCTTTTTGAAGGCCTCTTTGGGTGCGTAATGATGGTTGCTGCACTCCTTTACGAAATTATACTCCCTTATATACATATATACATCGGATTCTCAAAAATATTTATTTTTGTTTCTTTTTATAATAGCAATAAAAGGGGAAAGGTTTTCAACGTTCGACTTCAAACTATTATTATCTTTGTTTTTCGAACAATTCCGTTGGGTATGTCTAGTGTCAACACTCTCTGCAAGGTTTCTTTCCTTTGAACGGTCTTTAGATATATTCCCATAATCACTGCAGTTGAAACATTTAATGCTGTTTATATTACATTGAGAGCTAAAATAGGTGTTTATTTTTTTAGAATAAAAACACTAATTCTCAGGGAAATCTTTAAATTCACGGGTTTCTCTTACTTCATTTTTAAAATTTTCATTTTTGCAGCTATCATTGCTTACACAATAATCAAAATAAAATCTCTTCGCAATAAATTTCACATTTCAACACAAGATTTCAATAGGACTCTTTACATTTAACATTTCTCGTGTGTATCTAATTTCTCTGCTTATTTTTCCGGATTAGTCCATTCATCTAAGAAGTGGTTGCGAATGGTGGAGGAAACACTTTTCTTTAATTGTTCTACAACAATAAAGTCTTGTAAGATCTTCAAAGTTAGTAATATTATGACCGTCTAACCATTCATTAGAACAATTTTGTAACTCAAACACTTTCTTTTCCTGTATTTTTAATTAAACTTGAGTGTTCATAAAATTTCTGACGAAATTGCGTTGTGGACTTACTTTCAATTTAATAAAAGTTCTTTGACATGACAGTAATTATTTGCTTTATTTTCTGGTTAGGGGGCAATACACTGAGTTATTTCATATGGTAAAAAGTACTTAAAAGAAGGAAACTTCAATGAGTTTCTAAACCTCTTCTCCACTTTTGTGTTTTAAATGGTATAAAATAAAAATGTGAATGGCTCTTCATTCATATCATGTTTTTGCCCAAGTTGTTGCAAATTGCGAGAATTTCGCCTTTTTAAATTAGAATTATTTACATTAGCAACATTTCAAATGTATTTTTATTTTGTAAACATAATTTTTTTAGTTTAAATTGATGAGCTCCATTTTCTTTCAGTAAGTTCTATTTTTTATCTCAAACATACGAGCTGCTGCTACTTCTTTTTAAGATAAGCGATCTTCAATATCCTCATATAATACTTATTTTAGTCAGAATTCGTAGAACCAATAATTATGTTCTGTAATTCTATATTACTTTACAATCTTGAGGAATGTTTTTTCACAATTCACTGGATAAAATAATTAAACCCATCTTTTTTGTCTTTCGCTAAAAATAAAGCCATTTTAAAAAGCAATAAGTTATGAAATAATAAACGTAAATAAAAAGTTTCAGCCATTTGAGCACTTTCGTTTTCATCCAATATTGACATAACTCTCTATAATTTCGTAATTACTCTCACCATAAATTCTTGATTTATTTCCTCAGAATTAATCCATATTTTTTTTCTTTTTTACTAATGTGGATATTTTTCTATTCATATAACGTGCAATTCACCGTAACACGAAATCTGCATCGAAACGAATTACCATCACAGGAGGAAATACTCCACTTTTTAAAATGTTAGCTACGCATATCAACTTCTCAAATTTCCTACTTGAATTATTTTTGTCCATTGCTATGTCTAATTCAATGGCGTTATGGATGGAAGTCACCGGAAGTCATCTCAAATGCTTCCGGTGTTCTCACTTCCCATTGGAAATCAATGTAATGATAAAAATTTTCGTTTAAATATTTTTAAGTATTTATAACCACTTTTGAAAGTTTTTCTATTTTCTCCGTTAAAACCATATCTTTTATTATCAGTGCAAACCATAATAATCCTGCAATTTTTTTTAAAACATTTTAAATTTTAACTTAAATAATTTTGATGGGTTGCCATATTTTGTGGAAAATCGCTCTTATTGGCAACATTAGGATACCTTGGTGATGAAAGAATATTTTATTTACTTTATAAATATTTATTTAAAAATTTCAGCAAATATATTTTGCACCCGATTGAAATAAAAAAATTTCTTAAATATAAATCATATAAAGTCATTTCAATTAAATAAGTACAAAATTTGGCCTAAGGTTCCTTTTGGCGATGTATATATGTATGAACAGTAAGCAGGAAGTTTCGTGCCGGAAGTTTTCTAGATCTCCATGATAGTAGCGCCCTCTATTCCAAGCTTCACAGAAACTTCCATCCATATATCAGAAATAAATTATCAGTCGCAACTTTAATCACGCGTAGTCTCCAAGATCTCTCGATCTGACACTCTTTGTTTTGTGAGGTCAGAAGTGTACCACGACCAATCGGCATCACTAGCAGCACTGAAGGATGCCATCCGCCAAAATTGCTTGGAAAGAAAGTATACTAACTGCTTTGAACGGTGTGGTGACTCGTTTCATAGCTGTATATCTGAATGATGGACAACTCATTGAACATTTATTGTAGTGGTAATTAAATTTAATAAAACTAACTTGTAAGTTGTCAACATTTTTTTATTTGTAAATCATCTTTTGGTGAAATAAAACACTCTAATGCCATCTGCTGGTAGCCAACCAAACTATTTTTTTATTCGTTGCCATATATAACCCGGTTTCTTTTCCATTATTTTGTACAAACGGTATCTTTATAATTCGATTATTTTTTTCAATTATTCACTTTTAAAGTTCATCCTGCATACAGCTAATCTTTAACAATAATAATGGAAGAAAAAATTGAGAGTGCATTGTTGATTCTGTAACGAACAGTAAATACAAAAATAAATAGTTTATGCGGAAGGAAATATATAAATTTAATGATGAAAGTTGGATTCATTTATTTCTGCTCCTTACTTATCAAACTGGCCGCATTATGAGTAGAGTTCTGGTGTGCGGTTCCTGATTTAGATATTCACCTTCTATAGTAACACTTTCAGTATATATGGACAACACTTAAGCCATATTCCTCCTTGAATTACAACTTGAAAAAAAAAAGTGCGCAAAAATGGTAATGAGAGATTAGCAGTGACTTAGTGAGCATAACTATTACCCGGGTATGATACCTTTTTTGGCAACCCCCTCGAAGTTAAAAAAAATATAATATAAATATAAGAATAAAATTTATTTAATAATATGAGTGTATGACAACTATTATAATACTATAGTAAATAGAGCATACTTGTAATAAGAATAATATGCAAATAATAACGCATTGTTTTACCTTCAGAAAATAAACGAAAATATATTCATTTAAAGTCTCAGGCTTAGCATTAAATTTGAAACAAAATTCAATTCTAGCAAGAAAAAAAAACTTACATTGGATCGTAAAAATGTCAAAGGAATAATCGGACTTGCATGATTTAGAATTAATTAAAAAGAGAGAGATATTATTTATCTTATGTATACTAATACAATTATTTTAAAAAACATAAAAAAATTTTTAAATATGAAACAGTTCAATACATATTACAGATTTTACATGTAATTAGTTACCATCATAATACATTTATTACATTACATATATTTTTCTTGCTGTTGCTGAAGCAAATCGATCCATTACTTCAAATTTTGCTTTTTCTATATTTAAAGTGTTAAATCACTTAGACTACTTTGACTCATGGTTAATCTTAAATACGTCAGAATTAATTTTAATTTTCAGAACGAATGTTCACAGCTTGCAATTGATGTAGAAATAGTTAAGAGAATTTGAAAGGTGATTATCATATGTGGGGAAACATCTTCACTATGAGATTAGGAAAGTTAGAAGTTCTAATGGAGATTTAAGTTTTATTTCTGTATATTATTAAATGTTCTTTTTTCAAGTTTTTCATTGAATTCATTGAACTATTTTCAAGTTTTTCGAATTACTATCAGAAATTACAGGAACTGAGGCAAAAAATATTTTTTTAACTTTTATATTATAATTTAATTTTATTTAGAGAAATTTTCTCAATCGGTAATATTAGTAGTGAAATGTTTCTTCTTATTTTTAATATATTAAATGAAACTATTTTCTTAAGATATTGAAATATATTTTACTATTAAAATAAGATTTAATTTTTTTTATTAAAATAATAATTAGTTTCTATTATGAATCATTTTGGAAGTACTCTTCATGCACTGGCATGAATTTTTTCTTTCAATAAATTTATATCATTTAAAGAAAATCCTAATTTTTAAAATTTTACAGAAGGAGAAATATGCCCAATTTCTTCACAATTTTCTTGATGGATTTTTTCAATTAATAGATATTTTCTATATAAATTGAAATAATTAATTAAAATTTATTCTGTATACTTAAGCAAACACAAAATCTCACATTATCATTGTGTTGCACGAAAGTATGGCCTGTTTCCCCGGCATAAGAGAGCACATTATCATCCAGAATCTCTATAAGTGAGAGCTTTAAATTGGAAAAAGAAATGGAGGTCTACGAGTCCACCGAAACAGATTCTACCAAAAACACAGACACTGCCAGATTTGAATGCATTTCTTTCTCAGAATTTTTATGGATGAAATCGAGTTCCACTTTCTGTCTAAATAAAAATGAGCCTACTATCGCTTTCGAGGCTAAACCTGGACTCATTCCTAAGAAGAACTGCCCACACACATAAAGTGGACATGTTTATGTGGCCATTGCAAATGTATCCCCCCCATGGTGTAACATGAGCGGGTTGATTACTTGCCTCTTATTACAAAGATCACGTTCCTGGAGCCTTCGAGGCATGGTTGAATTGGACACCAACCTTCCGAAGCTTGCAACGAGGGAGTGTCTAAGTTCAGCAGGATTTCCAGTTCTATTGCTACGTCCATAAGGACAAATAATGACAAATGGTCATCGGCAGTCGTGGTAGCGTATGTGCGTCCTTGGCTGAACTTGCTGGATGTCGTAACCTTAGTTACAAGTTGTTGCCAAAGTTTATGAATCACAAATGGATTCACATTCATCCTTCTAGCACTTTCTATTTGATTTTAACTTGCCCATAGTTTCTCAAAAGCTCGTCATTGAAATTATTTGATCAACTGATGCCTGGAGGCCATTGTTAAAATTTCGCTATACCAGATTTCTAATCTCAGAAAGCAGCGACAATTGCTGCCTTGCTTTGAGACATCCATTTATATGCTCCTCGCAAATGATATATTCTGACAGCAGAGCAATTGCTTTGCCTAATGTCATATTGTTCAGTTCCTTTTACTTAGCAATATTTTTTTTTCAC
>JAPDSC010089843.1:0-24698 GCA_026290005.1 Latrodectus geometricus | reverse complement strand
TATTACATTATATATATTTCAGATGAAATTTCAGTAGATATGTAGTGGAAAATTATAACTTTGAAATTTACGATGGTTACCTCAAAAAATCTTCACAGAAATTACCACATTTCAGGTTATCCACAATACAGTATAATTTATTATATATATTATTAAAATGGATTACGAAAAATAAATTTACGGGTTCCTACACATTTTATTTGGTTTATTGCGTGATAATTAAAAGTATATAAGAGAAAATTTAATAAAAACGCTCCACTTAATAAGCACAAAACAAAATAGTAAAATGAATGAGCAGCACAAAGTTATCTTCCAACCACACATTATTGGTATGACAGAATTATTATCTTCATTTAAAATAAAATTTAAATGCATAGAAATCACGAAAGAAAACAGGCTTTGAGTGCCGGTCACTATGATAATAGCATGACTGAAAAAATTTATTTGCAGACATTCAATTCTCTTTCGGAGTATCACATAATGATAAGGAATGTTTCTTAAATAGTTTATGCAAATGATTACTAAAGATTGAGTCTAGAAAATTATCATGAATTCGGAGAGATTATATTTAGAGTTCAAGTGTGTATTATGCTTAACAAATATTTCAGTAATCCAACAACGGAATAATTTCTTACAGATTGTATAGGAGACGCTATTTGACAAAAAAAAATGTTTCTAATAAATTGTTGTTGTAATCATGAAGTAAGATAGAATTTCGTTGGTTAGTAAAATGGTCATCGCATTTGCGGAAAACATTTTTTTATCACGTGACACTTTTACGATACACAATTTTCAACCCTTATTGTAACATTTTTATTGGCTTAACACAATTTTTATGGTTTACATCTGTCCTATTTCTATAAATGTTTGTGTTAAGCAGACACAAATATAAATATTAAAAAATTAATTCTAATTTTCTTTTGCTTTTTCCAATTTATGTTTCTGCTTTAGTCTTTCAAAATTTTTGAAAAAGTTTCGATTGACGATTTCATTTCCAAATCCATTATAATCAGGTTTTGTTTGTTTGGTCATTAGAAACTAGATGAACTAATGCAAGAAAACTGTGTTATTCATATTTTTGTGGCTACCTTCAAAACTGGACATTTTCAATACGCAAAATGTATACAAATTAAAATTTGCATCAATGCTTGTTAATGTAAAACTTATCTCTAAGTTGTTTTCAATTACACTGTTTCTCTTTTTGTTTATATTCTTTTTATTTTACTTTAGTAGAAACATGAAAATAAATAAAATTTCTATTATGTTAGCATTTTTAAATTTGGCTTCGAAAACAAAACTTTATACGTTAAATATATGTCTTAGTATAATACTTAATAAGAATCACTCAAATGTCAGAATTATGCTCTAAAAAATTATAGCAATAATTTATTGTTTTAACTAATTAAGACACTAAAAGATTTATTCAAATTATATTTCATTGAACTCCATAAAAATTAGTTTTTTTAATATATTTATTTTTAATTTCCTTAATATACCATTTATTTAACTGTATTGAAATTTGAAAGCAAAAACTCATTTTGATAACAGAAAAGTAAAATTAAAATGATTGTGTTAAAGTCTTATGACTGTGCGTACGAAAATTACTTACAAAATTAAATAAAATTCCTGTTTTTTTCCTTAAATTTGTGCAATCATTTCCATCAATTATTTGTATTTAACGTAAATTCTTATATTTATATAAAAAATATATTCGAAACAACACTAAATTATTTTTGGTCATGTATGAAAAATTTGTTTCAATGCTAAATTCAATTTAACATATATCAATTTATGCAAACACTTTAAATAAATACATTATGTTTAAAAAAAGTGCTTAAAATGTTATGAGCAATGATTTTGCTAAAATGTTTAACGAAAAATTTAAACACAAAAAGAAATTATATTTTGCAGTCTAAGCAAAATATATATTGAATTAAAATGGGATTTATTAAATTAAATAACAATAAAAGTTTTGTTATCATTAATTGTATGGATATTGAAAATTTATTTTGTGACAACTTTTCAAAATCCGCAAATACTTTCATGCTATTTTACACTATAAAATTTACTGAATATCGTAATATAAATTAAGTTTAAGAAACTATTATCATCTTTCTAAAAAGTAAACTTTTGTTTAAATATTTTATTTGAAAAATTCAAAATATCAAAATAGTTATTTTAATTACTCAAATAATTTTATATAGAAAATACAAAAATTCTTACGAAGTATTGTAACATTCGTTGATTTTATTGTATTAATGAACTTCATAAAATCAAATTGATATTGTCTTATATCTTCATAAATAATTATTAATTAATTAGTATAACTAATTTAAATTGAATGTTGATGATGAAAATAACCACCAAGTAAGAAAAATAACGTATTTGTTTTATCAAAATTTCATATTATAACTGATAGGCTTAACTATATTTCCGTAAATTTATTAATTATAATATTTCGTCTAAAATTCAAATATTAGCATTTTTTTACAATGTATAAAATTAAAATTAATTTTACATAAATGAAATGTAAAATTTAAGAAAAATACGTTTTTTTCATTGCCTGATAAATGGCCAAAACTTTTCTCTTATTTTTCGGAAAAAGAATGAAGTAATCCTTCATAAATATATAATTTTTGCACATAGAATTTCAGCTCTTAGTTTAATGATCGCATCTCAAAACATTTTTCTATCAATTTTAGCTTCTTTAAGATCATCCAGATAGATGCATGCTTGTTATAGAAGCTTAATTTGTGGAATTGTTATTGCACAAGAAAATATGCAATAGAATAACAAACATTTGTTTCGATTGAAAAAAATAAAGAATAAAAGAGCATATAAGAATAAACAAAATTATAAATTAAGAGAACAGAAAAAAAATTAACGTTATTAAGGGAATAAACAATTGAAGAAAAACTATAATGAAGATGAAGATTATTTTCACTGATAAGGTAATCGAAATATTTAATATATTCAAATAAATTTAACTTGTTGAAATGTGGAGAGCAAAATTATGTTTTTTGACAATTTTTTAAAAAATGTATAACTATTAAAATCTTAAATAAAATAATAGTTGATTTTCTTCCTAATTAACATATGACATAGAATACTTTTGAAATATTCATTCATTAAATCGTAATAAGATATCTATTTATGTAGTCAGTTCGCTATATTTATATAGGTGATTATGAGAAAAAAAATTTTTTCCCATCACTTACTTGTTTTGATCTGTCTGTAATCAATAGTTTTTTATTTTACACAAATGTTACAATATTTTAAAAATGAATGCTAAAGTTTCAATGTGGAATAAGTCTGAATTTCTGTTATTTAAAAAATTGGATAAATAATTACACTTTTTTACTTGACAACATTCTTCCCTATAAGTCTATAGTAATTTCAATATCAAGCATACTAATAAATATTTACTTTTCAAACTGTTTTTCTATGTTGTTCGTTTAAACAATAGTGAGATATAAAATAATATTTTCAGAAAATTTTGGGTACATTTAAATTTTGTTTCAGTTATACTAAGTATTCGATAATCTTACAGTTAATCTTATTTTCTTTTTTTACTTTGTCTATAAATAATGAAATACCAGTGAACTTCTTTGCCAGTAGTGTTTTCAGTTTTAGAAAATTTCTAGTATTTACAAATATTTCTAATATAGAAAAAATTAAGCATTAAGTTCCTAAAACTGGCTAACTTTATTAAAATTTTCTGAACGTTTTGTAAAATTGATCTACTATTAAAAGCGTTAAAAACAATGATAAAGAGCACTTTAACCATGTTTGTTCTTGCGTTTCTTTGAACAGATTTTAGTTTTCTATTAGAATTTATTTTCTATATTAAACTGAAATAACGTGTTCTAATATTATTATTTTGTGATGAAGAAATGATTAATGGAGACATTTTTGTATATTGTATAAAAAACTGAAATTTTAGTTTATTAAAATAATAACCATACTTGAAACTATATTGAAAATCATATGAGAGTATAAGTAGCAAAATATTTAGTTTTAAATAAAGGAAATTACTTTTTTTGTTTTCTTACCAAACTCTATTCCAAAGAAACATAGTTTCATGAAAAATTGTCATGAAATCTTAATACTTTTGTAACTATTTTTTTAAATGATATATATTTGTAATTTTTTAACCATTTTTACAAATATTATGCATTTATGTTTCATTATAATCTACAAAAAAATGTTATTGTGGTATTAATTAACTAATTATTTTTAAAAATTGCTAATTTCTTATTCAAAGAGTGCACTAAAGAGAACTAAAACAATACTCACTTCTTAACTTATTTCACATGTTAATTCAAATTTAAATCAAAATAATTTTGTTTTTCAGCAAATATAATTATGTTGAAGAAAGTCAATCTTAAGAAATACACTAAGATTTCTAGAATATTTATGATTTTTAAGAACGAATGTATGTATGTAAAACAGAATTGCTAATCTTGAAATTCTTCAAAATGAAAAAAATATTTGCTAACTTATACCGACAAGTACAATAAAAATATTGTCAGCATAATTATAATAGAAGTTCTTTCTTTATCAACAAATTCAAATTTTGTAAATATGACAAAAGTAATTTATGCGTTTCGAAGTCTCGATTAAAATTAGCATGTTAAAAGTGAGATTCTAGGATTATAATATTAAATATTCACTTAGTATGAAAATACCCGTGTCTTAGAAATTTAAATAAAAATAAAAACAAAATTTCCACTTATTAGAAAAGCTAAATTTTTGACTTTATTCTAAGTTTAAAAATCAAACTTTAGTTAAAATATGTTTTAAAGAAAAGCTGGATATATTAAGCATTTTAATGCATAAAGTTTTTAATTCTTTTTTCACTATTCTTGAATTAAGCTAACCACATTTGATTTTTAAGAACTGAATTTAAATTTCATTTTCTTTCTGTTTAATATATAAAGTTTAATTAATAACTATATATTAAACAAAAAGAAAGTAAAATTCACACAATTACAATATATAGTACCCAATTACAATCCCCCAATTCCATTTTCACATCAGAATCTAAATTACCTTTGATATTTTAAATACTACAACAGTGCACTAGGCATATAATTTATAAAAAAAAACACATTTTAAGATTACATCTCTACTGTTGGCAGTGGATTCAATTCAAATTTGCTTGAACCTAATTATTCATGAGAATATAAGGGCTCCGCAACTATGACAATTTTTACTTGACGTATTTTGCCTCTAATAAATAGATTATAAGCGTAAGCATTTAAGAATATGACAAATTACCTAAACTATGTTTAACAAAAAATCTAATTTAAAAAAATTTTTAATTTGCATAAAACATTCTTTTAAGCAAAAGTTTAATATGCTTTGGAATTTAGTAAATATAAATTTATAATAAAGTATTTAAAAAACAGCACTTTAAAAACAATAATAAAAAGGTAATTTACATTCTATCCTTGTTTTTATTGGTTTTCATGTTTTCATGATTCGATGGCTAACTCAGTTGAGACATTACGTTTAATGTTAATCCTGAACCATAGCAAATGCGAATGTTCGGAGTGAAAATTTAACTTCCAAACTGTTAAATTGAAGACAAGATCACTTACGGCTAAGCAACCAGCTCAATATTTTTATTAATGAATCGCAAAATACTAAATAATAGTCACTTAAAATAATGAACTGTATTACTTTAATAAAATAGTATTTTAAATATCTATGTCTTCCACTGAAACGATGATGGTGTTTAAGAATATTAAATAGATAATTTAATATTCTTTTTAATTTAATTCTTTTTAATTTAATATTCTTTTTGCAGACAAATTTGTTCCATCTAATGTTCGGCAGTAGTTTTTTGAAACTTGATGAATTCCATCATTATGTACTATAGTTTTAGATAATTTGGTTAAAAATGTATTTATGTTAAAATATTTGTATGGCTCATCCTTTCTTTGATGTTTCTAAATTGTAAGGTTATAGACATGTATAGCAGTTTAAGTAGCGACATTTTTAATCACTTGTCCATTATTTTAAAATCTTGAGTTGGTTGGTTATATTTAGTGACTTCGACTGACCGATATAGGCAAACAATAATGTAAAGAAAAGAAGTATTTTTTTTTATTCAAAATTGCAATTAAATTTCCATTTGATTGTTATGTCTTACAAAATCTATAAATCTATATTTTAAATGATATTCTATGGTTGAAATAAATAAGGAATAGTATTAACTGAAACTTTGAATGTTTTAATCTTCTGTTCTCTTTCACTTTGAAATTTAAAACTGCAGATTTTTCTTAAGTGCTTTTGATTAGTAAAGATTAATGTAAATTTTTAGAGCAATCTAAATGCATCATTTAGAGGTTTTATAATTTAAATTGTTATTCAAACAAAAATTGACATTTATATTTTACCTAAAGCAAAGCAAATTATAGAAATTGATAATTATATAAATAAATGACACTTCTTGTTAATAAAGAAATAATATCATTCAAGGCTCTTTATCAACATAAAAACTATCACCAAAAATAAATTTATGTAATGAAATTTCTCAAGTTACCTGGCATAAGGACGAAATTGTTTAATTTAATATTTACCGATGCATTCTTAAAATAAAACAAAAAGTGTTAGTTTTATAAAATAGATATATTACTTTTCAGATACATGTACTTTTAATCTGAAACTGTGGAAAAACGTTTTAATGTATTTTAAATGTTAGAGGTATGTAAAATAAGTTATTTAATTCTTAATTTGTCTCATAACATCACAAAGTCTCAGTATTTTTATACAAGTGTAGAGCTAGTTAATGTACTTTGTATTAAAATAATACATATGAGGACGTTCATTTTTCATTAAAAATGACTTTAACTGTTATAAATCTCACTATTTATATAAAAATTGAAATAATAAGAACACCTTTTAGGATACATTTCAATGTCCCACAAAACCGCTATAAATCTATTTATGGGACTATGGCTCTCGAGATGAGAAAGTTAAGAATTCGATTTTCACCCAGTTAAATTTGATTTACATTGTTGATAGAGATAATATTGCCTTGATAGAAAATATAAATATAATCCCCATTGCTTAATATTCTTCCTTTGAGACAATGTAATAGTTTTTTGAAGAATGTCCTGGCTTGCGAACCATCATTTATCATATAAATGCTAAAAATATGAAATAACATAAGATTCTATCACTAATAAAATCTTGCTATGGCTACCATTATTTATCGAATGCTATATAACTATAATGTAGTACGGAAGAACGTAAATAAAATAAAAATACCCAACAAGCTATATATTCTCGGTATGATCTTAAAACAGCGAATTATATAACAAATTACACCAAATGTATAGAACTAAAAAAATTGTGTATAATATTTATCTTAACACCAAACACTTATATACATGTAATTTACTTTTTTCTTGACAAAGTCTTATAGCATGGAAGGAAACATAAATTTTGTTCAAGATGGGATTATTGTTGTATATATGTTGCTGATAAAAGAAGAGGTAATCAATTTTCCATTTAACGTATTGACAACGAGCTGCTTCAAAGATAAGATGGTATTTTAAAGGTTTTTGTAGTTGGAAAAGATAAAAAAAACGAACTCAACTCTGTAGATCCTTTCCCCATTTATTTTTGGAGTAATTGATTTTAAAAGAAGAGTGTTGTGAAGCGAATAAAACAATTGAAGCGAATCTATCGAACTCATTTTATTCGCTTTAGCGAATCTAACTCATTCTTTCCGGCATGAATGAAGTGCTTTGTTGGTATAGTTTCAACTTTTAAAAAAGAGTGGAATAGGAGATTTGGTTAGACAGTTTACACAATAAATCTAGATTATCTTCTGAAAAAAATCATTTCAATAAATTAATAAAAATTAAAATGCATAGTATGTGATCTTGCTAAAGTTAATTTAAAAAAAGAGAAATTAAAATCACTAATTTTACAAAAAAATTTAAATTGCAGCCTGTTAAAGAAGAAAAACAATATTTCATTTGTAATGATATCATCGTTATCAACAAATGATATAAATAGGGTGTGAAGTAATTAAGTGTGTAAATAATTTGCATCTTCGAAATACACATGCAAAAACGAAATACATGAATTAAAAAAAATAATTTTTTATTATATTAATATATTTTATATTAACGATAAACTATTTCATAGTTAATAAAATTTATGTTAATAATAAATTATGCATTGTTTTGAGTTCAAAATAGTCACTTTTTAATAAATAAATTTTGTAAATTTATTTTGTATACGTTTTTGAAATTGAAAAGACAATTAAATGTAAGATTCTTAGCACATTATTAATAACGTAAATACTTATGAATTTATACACGAAAAAGTTTTTGAATACGTAATACAACAATTAATTTTCCTCTCAACACAGTATGCATTAATAACTACAAGTAAATTAAATAGTTATAATAATTAAAATTATGATTTATGATAAAATTATGAACTATAATTTAAATATATAACACATTTTATCATACGTTTTCAAGATGCATTACTGTTATCTTTCATATAAAATTTTTTCAAAACATAAGTTATAAGAAGTAAATCCAGAAGAATCATTAGAAATTCATATTCTATAATATAAATTAAAACATTTCAAAATCTTAATGCTATGTCTTGATAAGATCGTATAATGTGTCATTTTATGAAGTGATATTTTAATATTGATCATAAGACTAAATTCTTAAAACATTCTATCATATTCCTTTTGTTAGAAATGAATTTAACAACAAAAATGTTTCTTATTATAATCAAAGGAAAATTATAAAAATGTATAATAATTAAATGCATAAATTTCAAAGCTAATCCTGCTTCAGTGAGAATTTCTTAGATTTATGTCATTTCTTGTCAAATATTTTTAATCCTTAAAAGAGACGATAAGCATCACTCTTTCTATTACTCTTCTAAGTCAATTATCCAGGATCACATACTATATTTCATTTTCTATTTGCGTTTTCTTTATCTTATTACAATTTCTCTTTTTCAAAGATTCTTAGATACTGAGCAAAGAAAACTCGAGAAATATTTTGACCGATACTTTCTGTTATGTCAAATATTGTTGTTTGGTTATTTTCTCGTAAATAATCCTGAGATGAAATCAGTCGTTCTTAGAAAAGTTACGGAATATTTCACACAACACAACTAAAAAAATGTGTTATTGGTTCTTATCTACAATTTATTTTCTGATGTGGAAATTCCTAAGATAAAATAAGATTGAGTTTAAGTCTGATTGGTAAATATTTTTCTAGACGAAGAGCTTTCAAGTATATCTCTGGTAATTTTTGGAAAAAATAACGACTTTTACCCTGCTGGATTGGCAGGAACATAAATTCTAAGCCAAATTTTAGCTCAAGATTCAAGCTTATATTTATTTAAGAAACACATTTAAAATAATGAAAAAAGTTGTAATGAAAATTAAATTAGTTCAAGAAAATAAAATAATGCTAAAATTTTAAGTTATGTTTCAATGTTTTAAGGGTATAAATTATTTATAGTAGTGCAATTTAAATCTATCTAATTATACAAGCGTAAGACTCCAAAATATTATTAAATAAAAATTTGTGTTTCATGTAATAATCTAGTAATATCGTACTTTGTTTATTGTATTTTAATAAGTAACTAGTAAAACTTTTTGTGATACTTTTAATTGACCTAGTTAGAATGTTGAATAACAAGTATAACTTAAATCACAGAAATAAAAGTTTTCATGAATCAAATAAAAAGTAAAATTACGAAAAAATCTTTTCTCCCTAGATAATTGTATATGATAATTCATATCTAACACAGAAGACAAATTCATAAATATGATATTATGAGGTACGTGGATCATTTAATAAAAATGGTCTTTCACATAGAAAATAAGATTTATTAAGTTAATCAAATGATAAAAAATAATATTGAATGAATGCTTATAGAAATTTATAAGTAGTAGATAACACATTTTTACAAGTAATATTAATCATTAAAAATGAACTAATTTAATGTTTAAAATTCTAATTAATTATATAAATCTCAGCATATTTGGTTTATATGCAATTATTTATATTTACCATATGTAGATTACAATTCATCCTACTAGGGTTATTTTATAATTTTAACAATTAAAAGTAGCAAAATAGGCTTAGCAAATTTTCTATCAAAAAAATAAATAATTTTAAAAATTTAATAGGTAGAATTTAAAAAAAAGTGTGATATGATGCATTTTAGATTACAAAAAATTTTATCACTAATTTCATAATAAGAATATTAAAATAGTTTTTTAAGGATACATTTTAACAAATCTCAAATATTCGGTTATGTAATTGTTATCTAACTCAAGTAAGTTACAAATATATTAATTGCTAAACATCTCTCAGTGAATTATTCAAATGTTCTTCCTTTTATGTAAAGTTCTTAAAAGCTATGCAATTAAGTGAGTAAAATACTCTTGAACTCATTTCAAACCAGGGGTAAGAAAGTAATATTGTTATTTCAGTTTTATTAAAAGTAAAAAATATCGACAAAAAACTAATTTATTATTAAAATATTCGAATGAAAGTTAATATAATGCATTATATTATACATAATCTTGCTTATAAGTTTTATATATTATTCTTAATTTCTACCAAAAAACTTATTTTTGAAATGAATTCCTTAATAAATATGATATAATTCGATTAAAGTTTCCCTTTAACTTAATATATGTTTACAAAACACTTACAATTTAAACATTTAACAAAAAGGTTCCATCTTGTGACAGTACTAACTGTTATTAAATTTTAAAGGTGTTATTTTCATAGTTAAGAATACTCAATTATCTAGACATAATTTACGAGATTTTAATTTGATTATTAAGTAATTAAAAATTGAAAATGTATGTTATTATGTATTAAAAACAACATTGTTTTGTTGTTAACTGTATAAAACAATTTTCAATATGGATAAAATGTATAAAATTGCGTAATGAATTGGTTAGTAAATGTCATGATTTAAACAATCATTATTATTATGAGAATTAAATATATCAATTAAAAATTATGTAATCGCTTCAATCTTTTTCATTTAGCTAGAAAACAAATGTGTCTTATCTGTAACTTAAATATTGTGTATTTTATATACTTTAAATGAGATAAAAGAATAGTAAATTGTGTGCATCTGTCTTATGAAGAAGAAGAACAATTTTGTGGAAATTTTAAAAAACAAATTAACATCAACGTCATAAACACTTGTCATTATGTTAATAATATTATTCAAAACTGCCAATATTATTTACTAATCTAGATGCTAAAATAATTCCAATATAAAGCTCTTCCAGTTTCATCGTATTCAATTTAGAAGATAATTTATTTTAACCTGACACTTTTAAAATAAATCTTGTCATGGTTTTAATTATTCAATATTAAGATGTTAAAGTTTCTTTCTGTGTGTATATATCTTGAGATGCACAGGAAGTCTTCGTTTTTCTTACATTTTCATTAACGCAGTATTTTTTGAAGAAACATTAATTAAATTTTCATCAAGCGTGCTTAATTTGTTTAATCTTTATTTTAAAGTTTAATTTCAGCGTATCACGCGAAACTGTTCACTGTTTAAAATACAATTGAGAAAAGTGATTCTTTTCAATTAATTGAGAAACAGATTAAGTAGAGTTTCTTCTTATTAAAAAATTGTTACAATGTAAAATACTTCACAATAAAACTTGAGGATGAATGAAATTTATAAAAATAAAAAGCCCAAAATTTCATATATAATATTTTTTATAATTAATAAAAGTTTTAATAAGCTTCAAATGTAATTTTCAGATAAAAACTTAACAAAAATATAAATAATAGATAACAAAATATTATGTACACACATACACATTATTAAATAATGTTCCTTTAGTTAAATTGATTTTGGAATATTTATTTCAATAATCAAAATATTAAATGTTTCAAACCTGAGTTTTCTTAATTGAATGGAATGAATAGATGTACTAAATAAAAGTGCGAATATTTGTGTATTTGACTATTGCAAATTATATATTTGATTTATATATATATATGCCTTTTTCCCATAAAAATATTATTTTAATTAAATGCTTTTAGATAGCTATTGAGAACTCTACAAGATCTTATGCTGATTGTAAATTAAATGAAAATCATTTATAATTTATGATATTTATCATTTATAATTTTTAGTAATGAAGGATTTAATTTTGAATTTCTGTACAAAGTAATTACTAAAAATACACACATTCAGTATGGTAGGTTAGATTTTCATAATAACATATTTTCAAGCAAAATACTATGCCGTATTTCAGTCAGAGAAGTATCACTTTTATTGACTGAACAGTTATGATTTTGAATCTGAACAGTGACAGCATGAATATAGGCTTTGTGAGAGTTAACTGATAGTTAATAATGTTTGTCTTCTAGAATGGCACCCATTCATATTGAATAATGTTATGTGAACATAGTACAATATGAAACATCTTTGTCTCCAGGTGGTTATCTGCCTGTATTATTGGGATATTACTTGTTGAACTTTCCCAAATGATATATTTAAATTACTTTTACAGCAAATGATTTTTAAACTAATATTAAATCGAACATTTGAGTGTTATAAAATGTTTTATCTACCAAAATGCTTAAAAAATAAACATTTTAAAAACAACTTTAATTGTAAAAAAATTATATCTAAGCATATTTTACAAAATTTGTATAAATTAGATTAATCCTCCATTAAAATACGTACTTAATAAATTTAACAAATTTTGTAAAATATGCTTAGATATAATTTTTTTTACAATTAAAGTTGTTTTTAAAATGTTTATTTTTTAAGCATTTTGGTAGATAAAACATTTTATAACACTCAAATGTTCGATTTAATATTAGTTTAAAAATCATTTGCTGTAAAAGTAATTTAAATATATCATTTGGGAAAGTTCAACAAGTAATATCCCAATAATACAGGCAGATAACCACCTGGAGACAAAGATGTTTCATATTGTACTATGTTCACATAACATTATTCAATATGAATGGGTGCCATTCTAGAAGACAAACATTATTAACTATCAGTTAACTCTCACAAAGCCTATATTCATGCTGTCACTGTTCAGATTCAAAATCATAACTGTTCAGTCAATAAAAGTGATACTTCTCTGACTGAAATACGGCATAGTATTTTGCTTGAAAATATGTTATTATGAAAATCTAACCTACCATACTGAATGTGTGTATTTTTAGTAATTACTTTGTACAGAAATTCAAAATTAAATCCTTCATTACTAAAAATTATAAATGATAAATATCATAAATTATAAATGATTTTCATTTAATTTACAATCAGCATAAGATCTTGTAGAGTTCTCAATAGCTATCTAAAAGCATTTAATTAAAATAATATTTTTATGGGAAAAAGGCATATATATATATAAATCAAATATATAATTTGCAATAGTCAAATACACAAATATTCGCACTTTTATTTAGTACATCTATTCATTCCATTCAATTAAGAAAACTCAGGTTTGAAACATTTAATATTTTGATTATTGAAATAAATATTCCAAAATCAATTTAACTAAAGGAACATTATTTAATAATGTGTATGTGTGTACATAATATTTTGTTATCTATTATTTATATTTTTGTTAAGTTTTTATCTGAAAATTACATTTGAAGCTTATTAAAACTTTTATTAATTATAAAAAATATTATATATGAAATTTTGGGCTTTTTATTTTTATAAATTTCATTCATCCTCAAGTTTTATTGTGAAGTATTTTACATTGTAACAATTTTTTAATAAGAAGAAACTCTACTTAATCTGTTTCTCAATTAATTGAAAAGAATCACTTTTCTCAATTGTATTTTAAACAGTGAACAGTTTCGCGTGATACGCTGAAATTAAACTTTAAAATAAAGATTAAACAAATTAAGCACGCTTGATGAAAATTTAATTAATGTTTCTTCAAAAAATACTGCGTTAATGAAAATGTAAGAAAAACGAAGACTTCCTGTGCATCTCAAGATATATACACACAGAAAGAAACTTTAACATCTTAATATTGAATAATTAAAACCATGACAAGATTTATTTTAAAAGTGTCAGGTTAAAATAAATTATCTTCTAAATTGAATACGATGAAACTGGAAGAGCTTTATATTGGAATTATTTTAGCATCTAGATTAGTAAATAATATTGGCAGTTTTGAATAATATTATTAACATAATGACAAGTGTTTATGACGTTGATGTTAATTTGTTTTTTAAAATTTCCACAAAATTGTTCTTCTTCTTCATAAGACAGATGCACACAATTTACTATTCTTTTATCTCATTTAAAGTATATAAAATACACAATATTTAAGTTACAGATAAGACACATTTGTTTTCTAGCTAAATGAAAAAGATTGAAGCGATTACATAATTTTTAATTGATATATTTAATTCTCATAATAATAATGATTGTTTAAATCATGACATTTACTAACCAATTCATTACGCAATTTTATACATTTTATCCATATTGAAAATTGTTTTATACAGTTAACAACAAAACAATGTTGTTTTTAATACATAATAACATACATTTTCAATTTTTAATTACTTAATAATCAAATTAAAATCTCGTAAATTATGTCTAGATAATTGAGTATTCTTAACTATGAAAATAACACCTTTAAAATTTAATAACAGTTAGTACTGTCACAAGATGGAACCTTTTTGTTAAATGTTTAAATTGTAAGTGTTTTGTAAACATATATTAAGTTAAAGGGAAACTTTAATCGAATTATATCATATTTATTAAGGAATTCATTTCAAAAATAAGTTTTTTGGTAGAAATTAAGAATAATATATAAAACTTATAAGCAAGATTATGTATAATATAATGCATTATATTAACTTTCATTCGAATATTTTAATAATAAATTAGTTTTTTGTCGATATTTTTTACTTTTAATAAAACTGAAATAACAATATTACTTTCTTACCCCTGGTTTGAAATGAGTTCAAGAGTATTTTACTCACTTAATTGCATAGCTTTTAAGAACTTTACATAAAAGGAAGAACATTTGAATAATTCACTGAGAGATGTTTAGCAATTAATATATTTGTAACTTACTTGAGTTAGATAACAATTACATAACCGAATATTTGAGATTTGTTAAAATGTATCCTTAAAAAACTATTTTAATATTCTTATTATGAAATTAGTGATAAAATTTTTTGTAATCTAAAATGCATCATATCACACTTTTTTTTAAATTCTACCTATTAAATTTTTAAAATTATTTATTTTTTTGATAGAAAATTTGCTAAGCCTATTTTGCTACTTTTAATTGTTAAAATTATAAAATAACCCTAGTAGGATGAATTGTAATCTACATATGGTAAATATAAATAATTGCATATAAACCAAATATGCTGAGATTTATATAATTAATTAGAATTTTAAACATTAAATTAGTTCATTTTTAATGATTAATATTACTTGTAAAAATGTGTTATCTACTACTTATAAATTTCTATAAGCATTCATTCAATATTATTTTTTATCATTTGATTAACTTAATAAATCTTATTTTCTATGTGAAAGACCATTTTTATTAAATGATCCACGTACCTCATAATATCATATTTATGAATTTGTCTTCTGTGTTAGATATGAATTATCATATACAATTATCTAGGGAGAAAAGATTTTTTCGTAATTTTACTTTTTATTTGATTCATGAAAACTTTTATTTCTGTGATTTAAGTTATACTTGTTATTCAACATTCTAACTAGGTCAATTAAAAGTATCACAAAAAGTTTTACTAGTTACTTATTAAAATACAATAAACAAAGTACGATATTACTAGATTATTACATGAAACACAAATTTTTATTTAATAATATTTTGGAGTCTTACGCTTGTATAATTAGATAGATTTAAATTGCACTACTATAAATAATTTATACCCTTAAAACATTGAAACATAACTTAAAATTTTAGCATTATTTTATTTTCTTGAACTAATTTAATTTTCATTACAACTTTTTTCATTATTTTAAATGTGTTTCTTAAATAAATATAAGCTTGAATCTTGAGCTAAAATTTGGCTTAGAATTTATGTTCCTGCCAATCCAGCAGGGTAAAAGTCGTTATTTTTTCCAAAAATTACCAGAGATATACTTGAAAGCTCTTCGTCTAGAAAAATATTTACCAATCAGACTTAAACTCAATCTTATTTTATCTTAGGAATTTCCACATCAGAAAATAAATTGTAGATAAGAACCAATAACACATTTTTTTAGTTGTGTTGTGTGAAATATTCCGTAACTTTTCTAAGAACGACTGATTTCATCTCAGGATTATTTACGAGAAAATAACCAAACAACAATATTTGACATAACAGAAAGTATCGGTCAAAATATTTCTCGAGTTTTCTTTGCTCAGTATCTAAGAATCTTTGAAAAAGAGAAATTGTAATAAGATAAAGAAAACGCAAATAGAAAATGAAATATAGTATGTGATCCTGGATAATTGACTTAGAAGAGTAATAGAAAGAGTGATGCTTATCGTCTCTTTTAAGGATTAAAAATATTTGACAAGAAATGACATAAATCTAAGAAATTCTCACTGAAGCAGGATTAGCTTTGAAATTTATGCATTTAATTATTATACATTTTTATAATTTTCCTTTGATTATAATAAGAAACATTTTTGTTGTTAAATTCATTTCTAACAAAAGGAATATGATAGAATGTTTTAAGAATTTAGTCTTATGATCAATATTAAAATATCACTTCATAAAATGACACATTATACGATCTTATCAAGACATAGCATTAAGATTTTGAAATGTTTTAATTTATATTATAGAATATGAATTTCTAATGATTCTTCTGGATTTACTTCTTATAACTTATGTTTTGAAAAAATTTTATATGAAAGATAACAGTAATGCATCTTGAAAACGTATGATAAAATGTGTTATATATTTAAATTATAGTTCATAATTTTATCATAAATCATAATTTTAATTATTATAACTATTTAATTTACTTGTAGTTATTAATGCATACTGTGTTGAGAGGAAAATTAATTGTTGTATTACGTATTCAAAAACTTTTTCGTGTATAAATTCATAAGTATTTACGTTATTAATAATGTGCTAAGAATCTTACATTTAATTGTCTTTTCAATTTCAAAAACGTATACAAAATAAATTTACAAAATTTATTTATTAAAAAGTGACTATTTTGAACTCAAAACAATGCATAATTTATTATTAACATAAATTTTATTAACTATGAAATAGTTTATCGTTAATATAAAATATATTAATATAATAAAAAATTATTTTTTTTAATTCATGTATTTCGTTTTTGCATGTGTATTTCGAAGATGCAAATTATTTACACACTTAATTACTTCACACCCTATTTATATCATTTGTTGATAACGATGATATCATTACAAATGAAATATTGTTTTTCTTCTTTAACAGGCTGCAATTTAAATTTTTTTGTAAAATTAGTGATTTTAATTTCTCTTTTTTTAAATTAACTTTAGCAAGATCACATACTATGCATTTTAATTTTTATTAATTTATTGAAATGATTTTTTTCAGAAGATAATCTAGATTTATTGTGTAAACTGTCTAACCAAATCTCCTATTCCACTCTTTTTTAAAAGTTGAAACTATACCAACAAAGCACTTCATTCATGCCGGAAAGAATGAGTTAGATTCGCTAAAGCGAATAAAATGAGTTCGATAGATTCGCTTCAATTGTTTTATTCGCTTCACAACACTCTTCTTTTAAAATCAATTACTCCAAAAATAAATGGGGAAAGGATCTACAGAGTTGAGTTCGTTTTTTTTATCTTTTCCAACTACAAAAACCTTTAAAATACCATCTTATCTTTGAAGCAGCTCGTTGTCAATACGTTAAATGGAAAATTGATTACCTCTTCTTTTATCAGCAACATATATACAACAATAATCCCATCTTGAACAAAATTTATGTTTCCTTCCATGCTATAAGACTTTGTCAAGAAAAAAGTAAATTACATGTATATAAGTGTTTGGTGTTAAGATAAATATTATACACAATTTTTTTAGTTCTATACATTTGGTGTAATTTGTTATATAATTCGCTGTTTTAAGATCATACCGAGAATATATAGCTTGTTGGGTATTTTTATTTTATTTACGTTCTTCCGTACTACATTATAGTTATATAGCATTCGATAAATAATGGTAGCCATAGCAAGATTTTATTAGTGATAGAATCTTATGTTATTTCATATTTTTAGCATTTATATGATAAATGATGGTTCGCAAGCCAGGACATTCTTCAAAAAACTATTACATTGTCTCAAAGGAAGAATATTAAGCAATGGGGATTATATTTATATTTTCTATCAAGGCAATATTATCTCTATCAACAATGTAAATCAAATTTAACTGGGTGAAAATCGAATTCTTAACTTTCTCATCTCGAGAGCCATAGTCCCATAAATAGATTTATAGCGGTTTTGTGGGACATTGAAATGTATCCTAAAAGGTGTTCTTATTATTTCAATTTTTATATAAATAGTGAGATTTATAACAGTTAAAGTCATTTTTAATGAAAAATGAACGTCCTCATATGTATTATTTTAATACAAAGTACATTAACTAGCTCTACACTTGTATAAAAATACTGAGACTTTGTGATGTTATGAGACAAATTAAGAATTAAATAACTTATTTTACATACCTCTAACATTTAAAATACATTAAAACGTTTTTCCACAGTTTCAGATTAAAAGTACATGTATCTGAAAAGTAATATATCTATTTTATAAAACTAACACTTTTTGTTTTATTTTAAGAATGCATCGGTAAATATTAAATTAAACAATTTCGTCCTTATGCCAGGTAACTTGAGAAATTTCATTACATAAATTTATTTTTGGTGATAGTTTTTATGTTGATAAAGAGCCTTGAATGATATTATTTCTTTATTAACAAGAAGTGTCATTTATTTATATAATTATCAATTTCTATAATTTGCTTTGCTTTAGGTAAAATATAAATGTCAATTTTTGTTTGAATAACAATTTAAATTATAAAACCTCTAAATGATGCATTTAGATTGCTCTAAAAATTTACATTAATCTTTACTAATCAAAAGCACTTAAGAAAAATCTGCAGTTTTAAATTTCAAAGTGAAAGAGAACAGAAGATTAAAACATTCAAAGTTTCAGTTAATACTATTCCTTATTTATTTCAACCATAGAATATCATTTAAAATATAGATTTATAGATTTTGTAAGACATAACAATCAAATGGAAATTTAATTGCAATTTTGAATAAAAAAAAATACTTCTTTTCTTTACATTATTGTTTGCCTATATCGGTCAGTCGAAGTCACTAAATATAACCAACCAACTCAAGATTTTAAAATAATGGACAAGTGATTAAAAATGTCGCTACTTAAACTGCTATACATGTCTATAACCTTACAATTTAGAAACATCAAAGAAAGGATGAGCCATACAAATATTTTAACATAAATACATTTTTAACCAAATTATCTAAAACTATAGTACATAATGATGGAATTCATCAAGTTTCAAAAAACTACTGCCGAACATTAGATGGAACAAATTTGTCTGCAAAAAGAATATTAAATTAAAAAGAATTAAATTAAAAAGAATATTAAATTATCTATTTAATATTCTTAAACACCATCATCGTTTCAGTGGAAGACATAGATATTTAAAATACTATTTTATTAAAGTAATACAGTTCATTATTTTAAGTGACTATTATTTAGTATTTTGCGATTCATTAATAAAAATATTGAGCTGGCTGCTTAGCCGTAAGTGATCTTGTCTTCAATTTAACAGTTTGGAAGTTAAATTTTCACTCCGAACATTCGCATTTGCTATGGTTCAGGATTAACATTAAACATAAAGTCTCAATTGAGTTAGCCATCGTATCATGAAAACATGAAAACCAATAAAAACAAGGATAGAATGTAAATTACATTTTTATTATTGTTTTTAAAGTGCTGTTGTTTAAATACTTTATTATAAATTTATATTTACTAAATTCCAAAGCATATTAAACTTTTGCTTAAAAGAATGTTTTATGCAAATTTAAAATTTTTTTAAATTAGATTTTTTGTTAAACATAGTTTAGGTAATTTGTCATATTCTTAAATGCTTAAGCTTATAATCCATTTATTAGAGGCAAAATAAATGGATTATAAGTAAAATTTGTCATAGTTGAGGAGCCCTTATATTCTCATGAATAATTAGGTTCAAGCAAATTTGAATTGAATCCACTGGCAACAGTAGAGATGTAATTTTAAAATGTGATTTTTTTTATAAATTATGTGCCTAGTGCACTGTTGTAGTATTTAAAATATCAAAGGTAATTTAGATTCTGATGTGAAAATGGAATTGGGGGATTGTAATTGGGTACTATATATTGTAATTGTGTGAATTTTACTTTCTTTTTGTTTAATATATAGTTATTAATTAAACTTTACATATTAAACAGAAAGAAAATGAAATTTAAATTCAGTTCTTAAAAATCAAAAGTGGTTAGCTTAATTCAAGAATAGTGAAAAACGAATTAAAAACTTTATGCATTAAAATGCTTAATATATCCAGCTTTTCTTTTAAACATATTTTAACTAAAGTTTGATTCTTAAACTTAGAATAAAGTCAAAAATTTAGCTTTTCTAATAAGTGGAAATTTTGTTTTTATTTTTATTTAAATTTCTAAGACACGGGTATTTTCATACTAAGTGAATATTTAATATAGGGACCTAGAATCTCACTTTTAACATGCTAATTTTAATCAAGACTTCGAAACGCATAAATTACTTTTGTCATATTTACAAAATTTGAATTTGTTGATAAAGAAAGAACTTCTATTATAATTATGCTCACAATATTTTTATTGTACTTGTCGGTATAAGTTAGTAAATATTTTTTTAATTTTGAAGAATTTCAAGATTAGCAATTCTGTTTTACATACATACATTCGTTCTTAAAAATCATAAATATTCTAGAAATCTTAGTGTATTTCTTAAGATTGACTTTCTTCAACATAATTATATTTGCAGAAAAACAAAATAATTTTGATTTAAATTTGAATTAACATGTGAAATAAGTTAAGAAGTGAGTATTGTTTTAGTTCTCTTTTGTGCACGCTTTGAATAAGAAATTAGCAATTTTTAAAAATAATTAGTTAATTAATACCACAATAACATTTTTTTGTAGATTATAATGAAACATAAATGCATAATATTTGTAAAAATGGTTAAAAAATTACAAATATATATCATTTAAAAAATAGTTACAAAAGTATTCAGATTTCATGACAATTTTTCATGAAACTATGTTTCTTTGGAATAGAGTTTGGTAAGGAAACAAAAAAAGTAATTTCATTTATTTAAAACTAAATATTTTGCTATTTATACACTTATATGATTTTAAATATAGTTTCAAGTATGGTTATTATTTTAATAAACTAAAATTTCAGTTTTTTATACAATATACAAAAAGGTCTCCATTAACCATTGCTTCATCACAGAATAATAATATTAGAACACGTTATTTCAGTTTAATATAGAAAATAAATTCTAATAGAAAACTAAAATCTGCTCAGAGAAACGCAAGAACAAACATGGTTAAAGCGCTCTTTATCATTTTTTAAAGCTTTTAATAGTAAATAAATTTTACAAAACGTTCAGAAAATTTTAATAAAGTTAGCCAGTTTTAGGAATTTAGTGCTTACATTTTTATATATTAGAAATATTTGTAAATACTAGAAATTTTCTAAAACTGAAAACACTACTGGCAAAGAAGTTCACTGGTATTTCATTATTTATGGACAAAGTAAAAAAAGAAAATAAGATTAACTGTAAGATTATCGAATACTTAGTATAACTGAAACAAAATTTAAATGTACCCAAAATTTTCTGAAAATATTATTTTATATCTCACTATTGTTTAAACGAACAACATAGAAAAACAGTTTGAAAAGTAAATATTTATTAGTATGCTTGATATTGAAATTACTATAGGCTTATAGAGAAGAATGTTGTCAAGTAAAAAAGTGTAATTATTTATCCAATATTTTAAATAACAGAAATTCAGACTTATTCCACATTGAAACTTTAGCATTCATTTTTAAAATATTGTAGCATTTGTGTAAAATAAAATATTATTGATTACAGACAGATCAAAACTAGTAAGTGATGGGAAAAAAAATTTTTTTCTCATAATCACCTATATAAATATAGCGAACTGACTACATAAATAGATATCTTATTACGATTTAATGAATGAATATTTCAAAAGTATTCTATATCATATGTTAATTAGGAAGAAAATCAACTATTATTTTATTTAAGATTTTAATAGTTATACATTTTTTAAAAAATTGTCAAAAAACATAATTTTGCTCTCCACATTTCAACAAGTTAAATTTATTTGAATATTTTAAATATTTCGATTACCTTATCAGAGAAAATAATCATCTTCATTATAGTTTTTCTTCAATTGTTTATTCCCTTAATAACGTTAATTTTTTTTCTGTTCTCTTAATTTATAATTTTGTTTACTCTTATATGCTCTTTTATTCTTTATTTTTTTTCAATCGAAACAAATGTTTGTCATTCTATTGCATATTTTCTTGTACAATAACAATTCCACAAATTAAGCTTCTATAACAAGCATGCATCTATCTGGATGATCTTAAAGAAACTAAAATTGATAGAAAAATGTTTTGAGATGCGATCATTAAACTAAGAGCTGAAATTCTATGTGCAAAAATTATATATTTATGAAGGATTACTTATTTCATTCTTTTTCCGAAAAATAAGAGAAAAGTTTTGGCCATTTATCAGGCAATGAAAAAAACGTATTTTTCTTAAATTTTACATTTCATTTATGTAAAATTAATTTTAATTTTAGACATTATAAAAAAGTGCTAATCTTTGAATTTTAGACGACATATTATAATTAATAAATTTACGGAAATATAGTTAAGCCTATCAGTTATAATATGAAATTTTGATAAAACAAATACGTTATTTTTCTTACTTGGTGGTTATTTTCATCATCAACATTCAATTTAAATTAGTTATACTAATTAATTAATAATTATTTATGAAGATATAAGACAATATCAATTTAATTTTATGAAGTTTATTAATACAATAAAATCAACGAATGTTACAATACTTCGTAAGAATTTTTGTATTTTCTATATAAAATTATTTGAGTAATTAAAATAACTATTTTGATATTTTGAATTTTTTAAATAAAATATTTAAACAAAAGTTTACTTTTTAGAAAGATGATAATAGTTTCGTAAACTTAATTTACATTACGATATTCAGTAAATTTTATAGTGTAAAATAGCATGAAACTATTTGCGGATTTTGAAAAGTTGTCACAAAATAAATTTTCAATATCCATACAATTAATGATAACATAACTTTTATTGTTATTTAATTTAATAAATCCCATTTTAATTCAATATATAGTTTGTTTAGACTGCAAAATATAATTTCTTTTTTGTGTTTAAATATTTCGTTAAACATTTTAGCAAAATCATTGCTCATAACATTTTAAGCACTTTTTTTAAACATAATGTATTTATTTAAAGTGTTTGCATAAATTGATATATGTTAAATTGAATTTAGCATTGAAACAAATTTTTCGTACATGACCAAAAATAATTTAGTGTTGTTTCGAATATATTTTTTATATAAATATAAGAATTTACGTTAAATACAAATAATTGATGGAATTGATTGCACAAATTTAAGGAAAAAAACAGGAATTTTATTTAATTTTGTAAGTAATTTTCGTATGTACAGTCATAAGAATTTAACACAATCATTTTAATTTTACATTTCTGTTATCAAAATGAGTTTTTGCTTTCAAATTTCAATACAGTTAAAGAAATGGTGTATTAAGGAAATTAAAAATAAACATATTAAAAAAACTAATTTTTATGGAGTTCAATGAAATATAATTTGAATAAATCGTTTAGTGTCTTAATTAGTTAAAACAATAAATTATTGCTATAATTTTTTTAGAGCATAATTCTGACATTTGAGTGATTCTTATTAAGTATTATACTAAGACATATATTTAATGTATAAAGTTTTGTTTTCAAAGCCAAATTTAAAAATGCTAACATAATGGAAATTTTATTTATTTTCATGTTTCTACTAAAGTAAAATAAAAAGAATATTAACAAAAAGAGAAACAGTGTAATAGAAAGCAACTTAGAGATAAGTTTTACATTAACAAGCATTGATGCAAATTTTAATTTGTATACATTTTGCGTATTGAAAAGGTCCAGTTTTGAAGGTAGCCACAAAAATATGAATAACACAGTTTTCTTGCATTAGTTCATCTAGTTTCTAATGACCAAACAAACAAAACCTGATTATAATGGATTTGGAAAGGAAAATCGTCAATCGAAACTTTTTCAAAAATTTTGAAAGACTAAAGCAGAAACAAAAATTGGAAAAAGCAAAAGAAAATTAGAAATAATTTTAATATTTATATTTGTGTCTGCTTAACACAAACATTTATAGAAATAGGACAGATGTAAACCATAAAAATTGTGTTAAGCCATTCAAAATGTTACAATAAGGGTTGAAAATTGTGTATCGTAAAAGTATCACGATAAAAAAA
>JAPDSC010089840.1:0-26723 GCA_026290005.1 Latrodectus geometricus | reverse complement strand
ATAATTGAATTAGAACAATGATACTTCAAAATAACAACTTTATTTCTCATAACGTAATTGTTTCGAAATTATTATTTAAAAATTAATTGTACAAAGATAAGGTTAATTTTTTAAAAGTAATCTAAAATTTCTATAATAAAATGGTGCTATTGATGGTAAATCGAAGAATAAGGAAATTAAATAGTTTATAAATATATTTATATATTAAAAATATATATAGTAAAATTCTATTGTTTAGTTGAAATCATTTAAAAACTAATTTAAGGGTATTTCAGAATCAGATTATCGTGCATTTGAAAATATTTTGATGTATAGAAAAAAAGATTTCTTAAGAAATTATCACAAACCTAGCATAGTTTTTAGCAAAAATAAGATGAGATTAATTACTTACAGCAAATTAAAAAAATTTCAAAAATAAATTGTGGTTGTTGATGATAAATTTTAGAATAAGATTTTAAAATAGTTTATAAGGATTTATGTATTAAAGTATATGTAGGGAGTTTATATTGTTTTGTTGAAATCAATTTAAATACTACTTTAAGGATATTCAATATCGTGAGTTTCAGAATCTTTTGAAATAATAGATTTCTTAAGAAATTATAAAAAATCTAACATAATATTTAGCAAAAATAAAACTAAAGAAAAAATGTTTTTATTTTATAAAGTATTGATACGAAAAATTTTTATGTATTTCAAAATGGTTTTAAATTTTAAATAAGTTTAAAATATTTCTAATAATCTTTAAATTAATAAGGTGAAGAATGCATGAATAGGAGTTAATGTTTATATTAATTCCAATTTAATAAATAAAAATCCGAAATGAATACCTCACCTTACTTTTTGTACTTATTCTAGTAATTGATTGCTAATTAATTAATAATAAAATGAGAATAATAAAATATTAAATATACATTATATTTCTTTTATTTTTAAAATTTTAAGACAAAATTTAAAATATCCCAAAAAATATGCACGAAATTAAACTAATCTAATCTAAAGATTATTACCAAGTTCAATGTGTTTGGAAAAGGAATACAAAAATAGTTGCGGTAAATAAGGAATTATAAATTATTTTTAAATATGTATGAAATTTGATTTTATACAAATTTTGATTTATGAACATGAAATTAATAAACTGAATGTTTAAATTTACACGATTAATAGCTAAGAAGTTAATACTCAAAACAGAAATAGTAAACACTATTTTTCTCAATTTTAAATATAATAACAGTTACAATATTTTCGTTTACCTGATTATAATATTCTTGGTTACGAGAAAAATAATTGAACATTCGAAATTTTCCGGAATATTTCAGCTGTAAAAATAATTAAAATTTGATACTATAGAACCAGTAATCCTTAAAAAAGTATAATTCAATTTATTTTTCTAAAAAATTTTATTTTTAAGGAAACTTAATTATAAATACCTGAGATAACTGAATAAAATATTTCGTTGAATCTCCTGAAGTATACTGGTTAAAATAGACAGGAAGTCTTGTCTGAAAAGAAATATTAAGTTTACTTGAAAAAGATTTTTTTTTAACACTTATACCCATTATACATTGATTTTAACAAAACATTTCTAGAATATGTACGTCGCTATTCAGAATATTATTCTGAATCTTATCGGATCACAGTCATAAGCAATCGAGCAGACATATTAATCGCATGGCTTTGATGAATTGTTCTGAAAATTGGGGAAGGGTAGTGTAAAAAAAAAAAAAAAAAAAAAAAAAAAAAAAAAAACTGTTACACAGCACAAGCTTTATGTCTTATTTGGGACAACTATCTTTAAACAGTTAATTTCTGAATTTACATTACCTAATTTAAAGAGTTTTGTTTTCGGATGTAATGATTTGATGGACGTATCATGATATAAGAAAAAACTCCCTGACTGCTTTATATATCTAAAAGGGACTTTTCCTGTAGACGGAAGCTCCTTTCAGTATGAGTTGTGTGCAGTTGGCATGGTATATTTTACTGATACATTAAGAGACTAAATTGGCAGATTATGGAAATGTTAGCATTCTTTTTGATCAATTGCTACCGTTTATGTGTATTATGCATTGCATTGGATGTGTGTAACTTCAATTGCATAATGCACAACCCTCACGTTCGGAGTTGCTTCCCAGTAAATTCAGGATTGTATATCAGATTTGATACATCTCTTTACTAATGAAATCCCTTAAGCATGTAAATTTTTCCTGCATCAATGCTGCATGTAGGTTTCTATTCTATTATTAAGTAGAAAAAAGTTGGCATCAATGAATTCCTCAATTTATCGGCCATGAAGATTTGCAATCTTACTGCTCCATAATGGAGTATGATTGATAAAATTCCCAAAAAGGATAAAAGGAGCTGGCAAATTCTGTATTAAATTTTGTTACAGTCTTTTTTAAGTGATTTTCAGAGTTGCTTATTTCAGAGTGCCGTATACACAAAAAATCGGATCCATGAATTTCCATTTTCATAGCATTAGTTTTATATTTATTTTTCAATTTATAACAAGCTGAGGTTTTTAAAATTTAAATATGGATTTTCACATGGAAAAATCTTAACTAAATATGTGGTACATCGAACGTAAAGTACAATTTCAGGTATAAGGATTTAAATGGAACGCACCCCCTCCCTCAAAGCAAGCATATTCATCTAATATTCGAATAAAGATAAATGTGTGAAAAACTAATACTTTTTAAATTATTTCATTGTATTCAAAATTTTATATTAATAAGTTTATGTGTTGAAACAAAAATGTATTACTAATAAAATTTAAAAATATGATTTGATTTATCAATCAATATGGTAAAGCGATATTTTCCTTATTAAAGTAAAACAATAGCTAGAAACTTACTTTATTCAGTTGTGTCGGATCGAATCCTAATATGGCATAATAAAGTCCTTCACAAATAAATCGTAAAGGAGATGCACAAACAAATTTGCTGAAAAATTCTACGAATTGAGAATTTGTGAGGATTTTGACAAAGCCGATTTGCTTGTAAATAGGCTGTTTAAAGAAAATAGAAATATGTCATCATATACAAAAATTTTGTTTCTAAAATATGAAAAGTGAAACATGATTGTAACATATTACTTGTATAAAAACGGAAACATCAAATGCCAGACCGAGTACTTGCTTTGTATGTGTCGTGAAAACGAAAGGACCATAAGCAGCAAGAAGATTAATCTGTAAGAAAATTCATTATTAAATTATACTCAAGCCATTTTATATCTCATAATATTCAAACATTATATATTACCTTTCTAAACATAATTTAAAAATACCTAACAATTAAGTAAATTTTGATTGAGTTCTTAAAGTTCATTTGCTGTCGCTAAAAACACTATATATATATTTCTGGTAACAGTCTTTAATTCATTAAATTTCAAAGCGATATATATCAAAAAAACGTCTAATGGAATAATATATATGAGCATTATAACAAAGAAAATGAGTCGATCGAAAATAGAACGATTTCGATAAAAAATAAAAAAAGGTAAATGTTTTAGAATAAATTTTTTTTTGTCAACAGCTTATTATCTGAAGTGAGAAATATTTTCTGTTGCTTTTAAATTTATTATTCTTTCAAAATTTTGCATGTAAACAAGCTGTGGATTAAAGGATATGTTTTTGTACTTTCCGAAGAGAAATATTCTTGTTCCAGAATTCAAAAACGTTGTGAAATGCATGGTATTAAAATTCCTAAGTGCAAAATAAGCAACATTATTAATTGGACAGGTAAAAACCGTCAATAATTATTTCTACATATAAAGATGACTCCAAATGAATATCCGAGAAAGGTGCGTACTGTTTCAAATGTTTCTAAAGTAAAATCGCTGGTAAAATGAGAAAAACCGCCAACACAGAAATCAATTGAAAAGTGTTTAGATATATCTGTAGCAACAATAAGTAAAACAATAAACGAAGATTTACAACTATAAAAAATCTAAAAACGTAATATTCACCAGCTTTTGCTGAGACACGTGGCTCAACGCAAAACATTTTGTGGAATCCTGTATGAAAACCATTTAGCAGGAGATAAATGGAAATACACTGTGACGATTGTTGAACCATGGATTTACCTAAATGACCGCAACAAAAAAGGTCTATTTACTCTAGAAAACGAGGAGAAAAAAGTGTACAAACATAATTCCGTCAATGTAAAGAAAGTTTCAGTAAGGGGTCTATGATTGTCGCAGGTTTCTCCTACAATGAGAAATTAAAAATAAGAAGAGTGGAAAAAATGCTAAAATCAATTCATCATATTATCGGGAGAAGGTTTTACGCCCAATATTTATAAAAGAAATTCCAATTTCTTTATCCCAATGACTTTCAAAGAGTGAAACTTTATCAAGACAAAGCTACAAGTCATACTTCGAAAACTACTACAGCTTTCCTTAAAAAATGAAGACTTATACCTTTCTATACTCTAGCATATATACCTTTTCAAAATATTGCTGCGAAATCCACTGACTATTGTGGCTTTGGTCTGTTAAAAAGAGCTCTTTCTAAACACAAACCCCACACGATAGACGTACTTTGGAAAGTAGTGAAACAGGAATGGAAAGCAATACCCCTGGAAATTTTACGAAAACGTCATCTATCAAGGAAATTACAATGCAGACTTATAGTCCAGAAAAAACTATCAGATCGAACATTTGAAAAAAGTAGTCTTTACATCTTAAACATTAAATAAACGACCCCGAAATCGTTCTAAGAATGTGTTAAAACCCTCTGTGTATATATATATATATACGAATAACAATATTGAGTAAAGTCTTAAATTAGCTACTAATAAAATATAGAAACAATGAAAATCTACTAATTTTAAAAACTTTAATAATTCTTTTAGTGTAAGAATTGAATAGTTGATAAATATTTGATAATCTTAGATTTAAATTTGTGATTATGCATTTCTGCTAGTATTGGAAAATTTTCTAAGCTGAAAATTCAATTGGAGTGCTGTTCTTAGCTGACAGTACATCTCCAAATTTAGCCTTTTGTTTGGTTTCCATAAATCAAAATGATTTGATCTTCAAATGTTCCATCATATTCTTATGTTCAGGATGAACTTCCGTTTAAAGGAAGAGAGGGAAGTTTTTCCGTGTTCACATTATGCCCTTTTCCTTATGATGTTTTCATAGGTAATCCACTTTTCAGCCCCAATTATGATGCAATCCAAGAAATGAATTTGATTTCATTACGTGCAAACAGAGAAAGACATTCAATTATTCTAATTATTCTCATAACTTACAAGGCACACTTGAATACGTCCACACAAACCCATAGTTTTCGAAATGGTTTGTTGAGCTGAGTCAAGCCTCTTCCGCAATTTGCTCATACGTGCTGAAACTGATTACAACTGGAAAAGACGGAACTTTTCGGTAGACTTAATACTTAATGCTGTTCATAAAAGGACAGCCGAATGGTTATTGTTTTGGCATTTCTCTGAACACTTTAAAGATCGAATCCTACCTTGAGCTTAAACGTTGTTAATTGTTCAAAATCCACTTAAAATTGTAGGTTTAATTCGCCATTGCTGGCCAAAGATGATAGCAGAGAGACAAGCAAATCGATCAGCGTCAGGTAATTAACTGTTGCACACCATGTTTAATTTGCAACTATCGAGAACATGAGATATAAATGCTGGCACAATAGAATTCTTCATGTCTAATGTTATTTACTGTCTTTACATATTTCCAATAAGATTGTTCTTCCATTGCATTGCTAGGGTCACTACAATAATTGCTTATGTCATAGGGATCATATTTCTCTCTCTCATGTGATTTCCTTTTTTTTCAATAATTAGCATTTTTATATGGGAACTCGTCTTAAATTCTTCTTCATGTCAAATCGAAACTTTTCTAATAGTTCTCATGATACATAATATACTGCAACATTTTTGACAATTCATTAAGTCAGCATATGTTAATTATTATTCCCTATATTCTATTCGAGATATTTACCATTTTCATTAGTTCTGCACCAAATATAGTAATAAAGTATTGGAATTTAGGTTGATGTAAAAATCAAGATCTACCGATTTTCCACGAATTTGGTATTTTCTAATTAGCTAATTATTGTAAGAGAAAGATAGTGTTAAGCAGAGTAAATAAAGTTAAAAATATTAATGAAATAATTATAAACAAAGAAAAATTACTTTAATGTTGTAAAATGTAGTTATAACAGGATTATTTAAAGATAATATTAAGAAGTATAGGTCAATTTTTTACATTCATCTAAATTTTATGAAATGCTGCAACTGTATTTAGGTATATTTTAAAACATTTTTTTATATTTTATTAAAAATTGAGCCAAATTCATACTTTTAATATTCGTATAATATAATTACCTTTTTATTGTATTCTGGACTTCGGGACAGCAGAGCAAAGGCCAAAGTATTACCTTCTGAATATCCTACATGAGCAAGACTTTTTTGCTTAGTTTGCAGTAACACGAAGTCAATCATTGTCGGCAAATCAATATTGGCTTTTTCATCTAAACTAGAATGAGATGGTAACATTTCGGAATAAATCAATTGGATACTTTTCTTTTTTGAAAGTAATTTTTTTTCTTATGGGATAAAATAAAAGGGCTCATTGTTGTCATATTTTATTAATAGATATGTCATATTTCAGCATTCAAGAGTGAAATTCAATGTATAACTAACTTCTGTATCTTTAAAACATTGTAATCTATGTGTTTTTAATACATCATTATGTACAAAAGAATAAAAGAATTTCTTATTAACCTATCATCATTTGAAAGAAAATTTTTTCTATTTGAATAAAAACTCCGCGTTGAAAGTATATTTTTTACTTCGTTAATAATGGTGAAAGAACACTGTTAGAGACATGGGATTAAATCAGTGTTTCTCAACTTTTTTGTATTCACGGCCCAATTTTCAATCATAATTTTCATCGCTCCCCCTCCCCACCGCATACTATAAAATATATACAATAATAATGTATTTTGAGTATCTTGGCGCTAAACCTATACTACAACCTTAATTTTAAACTTTACAAATTACCAAGAATACCGAAATTTATTGACATTTTGCAACACCGATCCTCAGCATTGAAAAAACAAGAATCCTATGCTTTTTTATTGCTCTTGCGTCCCGCCATGTCGGTCATTCTCACGGTTTCGCGAGAAGTTTCGATTTGTCTGGAATTTGTCTGGTCAGCAAAAAATTAAGCTAGGAGCGTGCGCAGATGTGAACAAATGTTTTCTCATAGGGAGAAGGAGAAAGTTCTATGACGCCAATTTCAATTCCAGACAATCTCATTCGAGTCGATCCTTCTATCGCTATCGAATCTATTCTGAATGTGTATATTATATATATTTTCGTGTAATTGCAATTCACTGTATTAAATATTCACGGCAGCAGACTCATGCAGAATCATGGATAAATTTTTGAGCGGGAGTAAGCTAGCATTAGACGATAAACAAGCATCAACAAGTACACAGATGAGCGTGGTTCCGAAAATAAAATCAAGAAAATGTTCTCAATAATACTTAAATTTTGGGTTCACTAGTACTGAAGTAAATGAAGAAGAAAGGCCCCAGTGTATCATTAGCTCAAAACTGTTGGCGGCAGACAGCATGAAACCTAATAAACTTAAACGTCATTTATAAACGCTTCATAGTGAATACGTAAACAAACCCAGAGAATTCTTCGAATTAAAATTAAAATCATATGAAATGCAAAAATCATTGTTTAAAACAACTTTGTCTGTGAATGAAAAAGCTTTAATTGCCTCTTACAAAGTTTCATATTAAATAGCCAGATGTAAAGAGCCTCACACCATTGGTGAAGAGCTTATATTGCCAGCCGCGATTGATATTGTAGAAATTATGTTTGGAGATAATTTTGCAAAACAAATGCAGTCTATACCTCTTTCAAATGATACTGTTGCCAGTCGAATTGCTGATATAGCTGAAGATGTAGAGTGTCAGCTTTTTTCGAAGTTGAGTTACAAATTGTTTTCAATACAACTCGATGAGGCAACAGATAGTAATAAAGATGCTCATTTCATTGCCTATGTTAGATTTTGTGGTGAGTCAGTAGTAGAAGAATTACTTTTCTGCAAACCAATAGAACTCAAATCAACAGCACTCGCTTTATTTGCTACCTTAAATGGTTTTATGAACGAGGCAAACATAGAATGGAAAAATTGCGTCGGAATATGCACGGATGGTGCTCGTTCTATGTTAGGGAAATTCCAAAGTATTCAAACACTTGTGAAACAAAAATCGCCACAGTACGTCTGGACACATTGCATGATCCACAGAGAAGCTTTGGCTTCCAAAGAAATGAGTCCTGGTTTGAATATTGTGTTAACTACGGTTGTAACAGTAGTAAATTATATAAAAATGAGACCCCTGAAATCAAGAATCATTTCCGCACTTTGTAAAGACATGGGTGCAGTACATTCAGCGTTACTATTTTATTGCGAGGCAAGATGGTTATCACGAGGGAAATTTTGCAACGTGTTTATGAATTAAGAGAAGAAATCGCCGTTTTCCTAGAAGAGGAAAACAGACCGGAAGCTGATAATTTTCGCGATAGTTTATTTGTGTTGAAATTGAGCTACGTGGTCGAGATATTCGAGAAATTAAATAACTTGAATCGTCAACTGCAAGGAGCAAATACACATATATTGGATACGAGTGATAAAGTTAATGCTTTTTGTAGGAAATTGGAATTGTGGAGCAGAAATTTAAAGCAAGAAAACTTAACAATGTTTGCAAATTTGAATGATTGTATTAAAACTTACAAGGCTGAAGAACAACATGTAAAAGTTGTTTTTGTAACCATTGAAAACCATTTAGCAATGCTAGCAAAGAATTTTAAAAAGTACTTTCTTGCTGAAGACAAACTGATATCAAGTTACAAGTAGGTGAGGGATCAATTTCAAAATACTCCCGAAGGACTCTCAATCGAAGAGAAAGAAACCTTCATAGACTTCACGGCAAGCGGCGAAACCAAAAGACAATTTAGTAATAAATCACTGTTTGAATTTTGGGCAGGAGTGGATGATGAGTTTTCTGCACTTAAAACAAGGGCATTTCGCATTCTACTACCATTTTCAACATCTTACCTTTGTGAAATTGGATTTTCTGCGGTGGCTTCTCTGAAGACAAAATATAGATCTCAGCTAAATATAGAAAAAGAACTGAGAGTGTCTATTTCTAATATTAAACCCTCCTTCGAAAAACTTTGCTCTGAAAGACAGGCCCAAGGAAGTCACTAATAATTATTAAATTTGTTTTTAATTTAGTAAGTTGTTTTAATTTAATAAGTTAATTATTAAATATGTCGAAATGTATTTTGTTTTGTATGTGTGTGTGTGTTCTTTCCTTTCAGTCACTTAATCAATTTTTTTAAATAACATTTTCTCTTGGATATGCTCGCGCCTCCCTCGGGGGGTGCACCTCACATGTTGAGAATCACTGGATTAAATAAAGATTAGTAATAAAGATTAGATAAAATAAGAATAGCATGGATTGTGGATTAGCTAATGAAATCCCATCTAACTTGTAAGCTAATTGTTTTCACGATTCCGAAATTTCTTTTTTATATTATTTTCGGTTTAAAAATTTTATATATACTTTCGGTCTAAAATTCAAAGATGCCCAAATTTAAGAAACAGTGTAAGCATTCCATGGTATTTCAAATCAAAGTATTCTGGAAAAAAATTAACCATTAAATTTAAAATAGAATGTATTCAATAATTCATCCATATGGAATATATTGCTTTTGAAGAACTTAAAGAAAATAATTTCAATAAGAAACATTCAAATTCTAAAGAAATGAAGACAATCGAATAAAACGTAATATCAACTCTAAAGAAACCATTGCCCTTTCTGTATAAAATAATGTCAGTATAATGTCAATGAAATAAATCTTTTTATTCTGAAGCTCGTTTTACTAGTCGAGATTTCAAACACTCATGATGAATGTATGGACTTTTGATTTCTGATATCATTATTAAATAATATTCAGAGGTAATTTTTTAAAAGAGCCGAGCAAAATGTTTGATTAGCAATACGAATTAACATAATAGAGTGATTAAGATATGAATTTATAAGAACATGAAGAAAAAGATTAATATTTCATACTAATTTATGTTGCTTACCTAAAATCCCAAAATTCATTTTGTTCTGGTGATAATCTAACATTTTTCCTAGAATAGGTGTTGCCTCTTAGATTTCCCATCCACACGTCATAACCATTGTCAGCTAAGATGTATGCTATAGAAAAAGAATTAATCAGAAAAGATAAAACATTTTGATTGTTGTCCTATACAAAAAATTATCATTCAAATCTACTACACTGATTGACATAGACGTTCGAATTTCGTTGTATACGTTATTGTAACGATAATTAGGCAGTCAATCAAAATATTATTTTATAAAATATATATTCAAATTTCCAACAAATGGGTCAGTATAAATCTTAAATATTCTTGAAATTTTTTTTCTCTATATTAAAAGCATCTTTTCTTTGATATTAAAATCATGGACATTACTTTTCGTTAGATAGTTAGACTTTGCAAAAGGTTATACAAATATCCAAAATTTACAAAATTGTTCAGTAATCAAGCTATATTGAGCCTCTGTGATAAACATTTTTAAATATCTTAATTTCTCATTGTACACTTTAAGACTTTTGCAGTAATTTTCTATCATCCATTACGCATAAATGAGAGAAATTAGTTTTAATTATTCCGACATAATTCAAGACACTAGAGTTTATTTATTTATTAATATACTAGCTGGAAGAGAAGAATGTGAATGAAGTTTTGAAAAAGTGCTACAAAAAAGAAATTATTTTCAAAATAAATAAACTTTATCTGTTTGTTAGTAAATAGTACTAACTTTATGTTTATTGTGGCTATTTATATAAGTGCTGATGTAGAAACATTTGTGGATAACATATGTAGCAAAGTTTTGGATATCCCTGAATAAATCGACTCAGAAATGACTTCTAAAGTATTAAACTTTTATCACTTCATTATTTATTATCGTTTAATGCCTATAATTCCACAATATGGTAATAGAACTAATCTTTTCAATCAAATATATAGTTTTCATTTTCTTTCTAATATATGAAATACATGTGGAGTGTATTTTCCTCCGTTTCTGGAAAGTTTATTCATTCCCAGTACTATTCATTAAAAATTTTTTAGAATATCTGGTGGCAAGGAAGGGAAAAGCTAGTAGCCTCAATAGACGGTCCAAATGAAGATTCGTGGCAATAGCGTTTGGGGTGCGTAACATTATTTTCATAACATATTGCATAACAACATTATCCAACACCATCATCTTCTGTTTGTTTTAGACCAGGATGGGGACCTTCTGCTTGGTAAATGCTTCGAATAAATTAGGACTTAACCGCTTTCTGCTCTACAATGGTACACACAATGGATGTCATTGATATCAATTGAAATTAAACCTGTTTTCTGTAGTGAGAAATTGAAATGGCCAGATAGTGATATAAAAAAAATATTGAATTAAGTTTGATCATTTCAGCAATATGCTTTTTCACTGAGGTATATTTTTACTTAATATTTGAGTACTTTTATGTTGATTATTGCAGGACCTGTCCTACTAACTAAAGGATTGAAGTAGACTGTATCTTAACTAAAACAACTTTTATTTAACATTAAAAGGAGTAAGGAAGACCAAACGGCAGGCCCATCTGTCACCTTCCACTGTTACAGCTACTTTCTTATAAAATTACACAAACAACTCCTTCACTTGGGTAAGTGAAAGTGTCATCTATATTATAACGGAGGTTTTAACAATTATAAAAATTTTTAAATAGCATGTGAATAATCTCAAATCTATTGTTTTGATTTTATTTTACTATCGTATTATATTTCTTTATCTCTCATATTTTTAAATTACCTCTCTCATCTATTTCATGTTATTGGAAGTGGGAAAAATTAGGTAGTTTCTCATTTTTTTTTCTTGTAACTGTGCAGAAATTGAAATTTCCCTTCTCTGATTCGATATTATTTAAAGTTATTTTTCGTTAACATAATTCAATTCGGGATGTTTCGAGTTCTGAATTATTTATCAAGATGACTATTTCTTAGCGCAGTTCTTAAGTTTATGAGAGCCTAATATTTGTTTTCAAATACTTCTTTATTCTATGAAGAATACAAAAATAGATTTTTCAACTTGTATTTTTGTATGCAGTTAAAATTGGAAACAAATTTCTCATTTAAAATTGAGTTTTAATGATGTGTTTGATGACATAGAATAATATATGATATTTTTTAGTTTAAGCAAAGTTATGTCATTTAATTAGTAATCACTTAAAAAATTAAGGGACAAGTTTAGAAAAAAATGTCGTATTCATTGTTAATAAATATTTAAGCAAACAAAAACAAATGTCCTAACTTTTTACCCTAAAATTTACATTTGTCATACATAGAAGAAACAATCATGAACATATTTGTATTGTATTCATATACTCCCTATTTAATCAAACTAACTATAACATATTAACAAAATTAAAATCTCAAAGGAAAAAGAAAAAATTAAAACAATGATAATTTCGTGTCCTTAAATTAGGGCATGGAATTTGCAAATATTTATTATAGTGAATTTTCTGAAGCAAACAGAGATTCTTTCTAAATTTAAATAAGAGTAGATAGATTGTTTTTCCGAAAATTTTTGAGCTACGAGTTAAATTATAATATTCACGGGAAAACTATTGATTTTGCATAATTTCTTAGCAAACTTATATGTTTATTTAAAAATAAGTAAGGAAAAATGAAATGGTTTACTAATATATGCTAGGTACCAATAAAAGAAAATTTGAAAAACCTCAACTATCTATTATTCGTTAGTATCCAAATAACTAAAAATTTCAGAAAGTTAATAACGAAGACAAGAGTAAAAGTAACATATTTAAAGCAAGGGGATATTTTGTAAATAAAAATTACTTTATAAAAAATATTTAATCATTTGCTTTATTGTTAGACGAATATCTAACGCATATATTAATTTGTTTTTAATTCTATGCAGTTGCACTCTAATAGAAAGAAATACAGCGAAGAGTCAAAAAATTACGATGACCACCCCCAATGAACTTTTATGACGTGACAAGAACGGGACCTAGGGGAAATAGTACATATGTACATAAGTCCAGTGAGTGTGAAGCATCACTTCTATGATTACATGGGCGCTGACATGATAGGTTGCTGGTATAAGGGAATTTGGTACAGAATAGGCTAAGATGGCCTAAAGTATCTAGATAAATATCTTCAAAAGTGCATCCCTTTTCGGTTAGAAACAATTTTGAAACCCATATGACAATGAGACCAGTAGTAACATCTGTGTAGTTAAACCCCATTAACACTTGACATCCTGTTCTTTAACGCTGATTTAAGAACAGGATGTCAAGGCTATTCCGATTGACAAAATAAAACCAATGGCAGGAAATGATTCAGCTGATAACAGAATACAGTTCAAAAAGAAAAGTGTACCTATGCATATAATTCAAATTTTTTTTCCAAAATCTATCGACGATCTTATGCTACAAAGAAGATTAACGTCTAAAACTCTGTGCCAATGTCAAATACCTCGGAGTTTTCTGCACATCTCATCTTCATTCGTTCCATTTTGCATGAACACTCACAGTAATAGTTTGCGAATAATTGACAACAGTGCTGTGCAATTTTGAAACATTAACTCCGAATCTTCAGCTCATCAAAATTGCTCTCTTATAATAGCTTAGAGAACTGCAGCCTTTCCAGACATAAATATAATCACAAGGATGAAGTTTTACATTTTCCGTGACAAATTATATAAGGCCACCGAAGCCTAATTGGTTAGGGTTTTTTCTCACTATCGTAAGTTAGTAAATCCCGACTTTACTGAAAATCCGTCGTGTTCAGTAAAGGCGCGGTTGATGTTAATCAACCGCCTTTAGTGAACACGATGGATTTTCAGTTTTTAGATTTCCAGTTTGATTTGCAGTTAAATAGTCCAGGTCACAATCTCCTCACAAGAAAATTATACCTCTAGGGGTGGCAAATGAAATATTGAGATGCATTCCGCTTGATCTCTGCTTTTAAATTCTGAAGCCTTCCATTTGGCTGTTCCATAATATATGTACTATTTCAATTTAAAATTTTCTTTAACTGAAGCAACATTTAAAAAATAAATTAATTTACATTAATATTTAGAAAGATCAAGGTAAAAATTTTTAAATAACTCAAAAGTTGGTTAAATGTGGAGTATTTATTTAAAATCAAAGGAACAAATTATGAATTAGAATTATAAAATGATTAAAAGACAGACAAGAACAATGATTGATAAAATCTATTTATATCTAAAGTTTAATAATAAAATAATTTACATTACCAAATTCCATTAGAGCTGTTATTTTTAAAGTATTCTTTGAATTCTTAAAAATTACCTTTTTACTTTAAAAACTCTACTTGTAATAAAATAGAAAGTATGATGAGAAATTATTGACAAAGTAATGCACAATAATGTCACGTATGGTAATGTGCAAATCTTAAGCAGCATTTCTTTATTTTTCGTATCTTCATAAGAAACCATCCGAGACATGAGTTTCAAAAAGACAGCTTTTTGTGTTAGAAAAATGATCAATGCATAGATGTCAAAAAATAAATACAATGCATACATGTCTGTAAAAAAAGAACAGCACAATGTTTCTTCGTATTTTACTTCTAACCATCTGCCATACTCAAAACTATAATTCTTGTAGTAAGAGAGCTTATTCTTTATTCAATCAGCATCTGTTTTAATTTTTAAATGCTTCATGAAGGATGTAAACGTGGCTGAAGCCTTCTTCCCAAAGCCTATCATACAGTTTTGAGATATAAATCAGCGGTTCACTCAGGTCAATCCCTTAGAGCGACTCTTTTCATTTGCTATGGAGCAGCAGATGTCCACTGTGGCCAATCTTTGTCATCTATAAAAATGTAGCTTGCACCAATAACACTTTGGAACAGACGTACATGAGGAAGGAATACCTCTTTATAGTAGCAATCTCCGATTACAGAACCACAATCGAAAACATGGAGCTCAGTCCATCAGTTTAGAATGCCTCCTCTGACGAAAACTCCTGCCTCAGCTTAATGCTTCCTTTTCTTGTTGTCTCTGGAAGGAAACCATGTCCCGACCTCTCACCAAATCAACCGGTGTTAAGAACCTATTGTGATACGGAAACGGACCTCATCCGAGGAAAGAAAATTATTTGATTGACAATATGTCCAATTTTTACGCTCTATGCACCAATTTAAAACTTGGCACCCATGGCCATCTGTCAAATTGATCTAAAGAGATGCAGTGTTCAGGAAGGTAGGCGAATAGACAACATATGTGAAGGTGTCTGGACATGACCGTAAAGGTTAAACCGTAAAAGTTTTCGGCCTTCTGCTGTAGGCAGTTGCTGAGCAACGGTGCTTGTTAACTAGTTTTGAGTTCTTGTCACCAGTAGAACGATTTATTAGCCGCATCTTGTGGATAATCACATTGTCTTTAATTAGCTTTCCTTCGGTACGAAAAGATAAATAACTAACTGGTTAAAATGATTGGTGTCATCAAGATAAGATGATGCTTATTTTAAAAAATTTAGAATAGAGATATTCAAGCCTCTCTAATCAATATATTTTAGTAAAAAATTAAAATATAATATTTTAGTAAAAGAATAAAAATAAAATATTTTAGTAAAAAAAGTAGACTAATATATTTTTTAAATTAAAAAAAAATTAGTTTCTAAATACTTACCTAAACTTTGTTCTGGAGAATTCAAAACAAAGGTAGCACTATCACCTAATGTACCATGCATCAAAAACACTACTGGCCGATTTCCGTTTATATTTGACTCTTTTTTGCCATGAGGGATCCTTTGTAGCGTTAAAATATACCCATCCGGGGTTTGTGTAGTAAATTCTTGCACAGGATATCCATTTGAAGAAATAAGTTCAGACTGTAAGAAATAAAATTTGAAAATGAAGTGAGGGTTCTGATATATGTATTAATTTCTTATATAAGGAAGAGAAATATAAGTTATTTCCTCAACAATGTTTTCCTGTGAAAAGTTTCGAACTTATAAATTTTCATTAACATTTTTTATTGAATATAAAATTTCATATTTTGTTATTTATATTTGTTTCCAGAATTTATATTTGTTAAAAGTAATTTTTTAAATTACCCAATAGTAATTTTCTAAAATTTTCAATGTAAATTAAAATATAAAATTAGATAAGAAAATAGTTTCTATTTTTCAACCTAACAACCTTTTGTTTGAATTTGGTAAAATGGAATTTAGAAAATACATTAAAATTTTATAGTTAAATGATAAATAATTTGTGAAAAACTGTAATGTCTGAGGTTTAATCAATTACAAATAATTTTTTTTTATGTTTGCCTGGAAAAAAAAGCAATTAATTTGAAAAAAATTAACTTTTTAAATTTATTGCATTTTGCTATTATTAAAAATCAATGAAACAATCACAGTAATATTTATTGATATTATAATAAATAGTGATTTTTTTATAAAAGACGCTTATATTTTTATATAGTAGATGAACTGGGTTTTTCTGAAATAAAAATTGCATTAATTTAAAGATCTGGTTTCAATTTTAAAAGTCTTAAGAAATTAATAGATAAGTAAAGTAGCTTTGCAATTAAAATTGTTTTAATAATGTTTAAGTAGTTATGATCATTTTATATCAGGATAAGTTTTATAGTTTCAGTTCATTAAATATAAAAATAATACTGTTATTCCAAAAACAGTTTTAAAGTTATGGTTTATCAAAAACAATTTTACCAAAAATCTAAATTTTATAATATTTTAATATAAAATATTGAGCAATGAGTGAAATATTTAATACAAAATAGAGGAATAAAAATACATATTTTTTATTTACGTTTGGCAATAATAAATATACATGAGAGTAACACATGATTATTGCATGGTAAAAATGTAAAAGAATTTTATATTTAATTTAAACATTTTGCTTTTAATTTAAGAAACCAGAAAACAAATATATAACACATTTGTACTTAACACGGTTCTAATAAATATCTTCCTTCTACATTAGGATATTTTCATAACAAAAATTCATAGTATGAAATTTCATTCAACTAGTCAATGTAAATTACTTTAATACAAAATGAAAATACTTATTTAAGACTTATTAAAAAATACAAAGCAATTTTCCTTCCAAAACTCTTAACTCCATTTTTCCTTAATGCAAATTATTGTGAAATAAAACAATGGGTGAATTTAAAAAATACTCATATTTACATAGAACCATAGAAAAAAAATATTCTAATATTAAACAAAAGTAACAACGAAAATTCATATACGATACATCTTATTTCCCTTAGAATAATTAAAATAAATTGATATTTCATAAGAGAAAAGAAAAAGGATTTTAAATGAAAAATATTGCAATTTATTTTACTAGTGGTAAATATTTTCACAAGATGAAAAGGGGATTATTTATGAGAACAATTTTGATTCATTCTCAGAATATTAATTTATGTAATTATATTACTGCTTAATTTTTATGGCAAGAAAAATTTTTGAAAAGAAAAAAGTAATGAGGTTATATTTTTAATTGAAAATTAAAAACATAACTTCATAATAAATTAAATTGAAATTAGTTAAAAATAATAATTACTGATTTATTTGTTTAATAAATTATTTGTTAATGTAAAAAATATTATAAAATTATCTTTGAAACGGAAATTTAATTAAAAAAAAAATTCTATTCATCTCTTGTTTTGTTCAAGTTAATAAAAGAATTTTGGAGACAAAAACCACATTTTAAAAATTGAATTGAAAATAAAGAAACTAAAATTTTAAAATAATAAAAAATACTAAAAACGTGATATATTTGACGAAAAATGGTAATAAATAAATGCACCACGATTATTAACTTTCACAACTCTTTTATTTCATTAATCAAAAGGAAATGAATAAAATGCTTATTCTATTCAAGCGCATCTCTTATTTTTATTTCTAGCAATTCGTTTTTTTTACTAAAATTTATTAAATTATTATTATTTTTATTAAAAAAATATAAAAATTTTAATAAATTATATTTTATATAAATAATGTAATTTTAATTAATAATTATATAAATTATTATTAAAAATATTAAAATAAATTCATTATATTCATTACGCTCCCCTCTCCCACTTAAAGCGATCTTCTAATTCAAAGAATCACTCATCTATTTTCCAGTTAAACCAGCTGTCATTTCCATTCTCCTATTCGTCCCCCTCCTACAGAAAGCTATTACACTGATTATACTTTGGAACAAGCGAGTATGTGGTTGTTCCTTATTACTTTGGAACAAGCGAGTACAAAGTAATCAGGGAATACTTGCTTGTTACTTTGTAATAAGCACGTACTTGCTACTCAGTTGTACTTGAAACATATCTGGACTCGCACTAACTTTGCTACTGGAAGTAACGAGTATTTGGGGAAAAAATACTGATTACAGGTTGTTACATTAAAATACTGATTACAAAATACTGATTACAAGTATTTCTTCCCATTCCTACACTAAGCATAGGTTCTCTTAACGATTTCTTGCAAATAATCGTCAAAGAGTCAGTTTCTGAGAATGATATTCTGAGAGATTGGGGCATAATAATCTACACAATAAGTTCGCTTAGATAAGGAGTTTTTTTCCTGACATACAAGCGGGAACACAAGAATTATGGGCACGCGGTAGCCTAGATGTTTAGGTCGTAGGTCTCGTAATCGTAAGGTTGTGGATTCGATTCCCGGCTGATTGAAGATCGTTGTGTAAAATGGTGACTAAGGCACGTAAAATATATTGGGATTGCAATGTCTTCCGTATTTCTTTTCCAAATTAATATCTTTGGGGGATGTTAGGAGCCAGGGCTTGTATCTGCTCTGGCTTCCTATCTCCAAATCAAAAGATCCAGATGGTGCTGCTATTTATTATCGAAATTCATACTTCCACCCTCGTTGGGTTTGTTCATAAATGGAAGACGCTCTTTCTGACATAATTCGTCCAGTTCCAGACGAGCGAACTTGGTTTCGCCAAACGTCAAAAGTAACAACAAAAATAACTCAAGAATGATGATCCAAGCTCTTTGCCACAATTTAGATAGCGTTCTCAGGGATTAAAGTTTAGTATGTGTCATCAAAGGGACCCGGAAGTTGACTAATAGTTGTGGTCATAATCTTCAGTATTTGTAACATCTTGAGGAAAGCAATGATTTTTGAATTTTTTGTTTCAAATATAATCCTAGTTTTCAAGTTAGGTCATGAATTCATGAATGCAATATATTCATTGATGTATCAAGTATCAAAAATTATACCATGTAAAAATTTCAAGCATTGAATATTACGGCAATATTAAATGAAAAAGTTTGCAACAATTAATAGGAATTTGCTTATCATATTCTATCCATTCGTACCGAAATTAATCTGATCTTATAACGAAAGACCATTATGATATAATGTTGAATTTCCTGGATCATAACATCGAAGATTGCTTATGAATGAAATCATACAAAATTTCTCTCTTTCTTGTGTTTTGTAGAAAAACATTAAGATTTTAGTTTTCAGCTTAACCAATAGAGAACTTGACATGTATATACAATATATTGTAGTTGACTTTTCTTCTTAAGGATTTTTCTATAAGGATTTACGAGGAAATAACTTATCTTGTAGGGGGGGAAAGCTAGTTTTTAATCCTACTTTTTATTAATGAAGTGGTGCGGAATCCGAAATTCTGTCATCTGCTTTATGAACAATATATATTTCCTTAAGTTTCTATTACATTAAGTAGGATTTTATCATCCTAACATTTCATTTCTCAATAACACAAAAGAATTTATTAAGCAAGTTGATTTTATCCATTAGATTTCTAGTTTTGATTTTGAAATCGAAGTGAAAAAAACTTGTGCAGATTTTATTTTCATAAATTTCAACACTTTGTAAGTGATCATAATCGCTATTCTTAAAACTAATCCACAATTAAAGCGAAAATCCTAAATTAGAGCAGTGACTAATTAAAAATTAAAATTTATAAATAATGTCATGTCGCGGACACCTCTCAACGTGTATGTTTCACCGAGGAAAATAATTTATTAACTGATCTACCAGTTAAAAAATTGTGCCAGGTTGAACGATACTCTACTATCTCAACAAACTTACATTTAAAAAACGTATATTAAATAAGAATTTACCTTTCATTACATGTTGAACTCCATTCAGGGGTTATTCCAAGCTCAAATTAACATTAAAATCAAGAATACTCTCTCATCCTATGTGTTTGTTTGTGTATGTGCATAAAAGTCATGAATTGTTGGTTGAAACTACGCATTATAATCCTTCTCATTATCCATTTATCTTTCTCACTTAGATAAATGAAGCATAGTTGAGAAATGTAATAAGTTTTTCAAATAATTAATGAATGGGACACTGACTAGTGCTGCCATCTGTCATATTTGCTTGCTACTAAAAAATTGAATATTAAATTTAAAATAACAATACAACAAAAACAATTTATGAAAATTAGAAGTTTTTTTAAATGTAAAATATTCAAATTATAAGTGCTGTATAAGTGGGTGATTAGAGCATGAAAAGGAAAATGTTACCAAGTTATAACTGAACGCACTATGTTTTAACAAACGAACCCGTAATTGTGACTTGTGAAGAGATGATGAAGAGAGAACTTCTGCTGTTGTGCTATTCTTCTGTCAATCGAAAGTTAGTATCAGCTTTCGATTGAAAAAAGAATGTATGAATCTCTGCTTTATATAAGGTAATATAAAATGTTTAAAAAGAACCATATATAAATATAGTATAATTAATGAAGATGCAACATGTTTTAAAAATTTAGTTGCTCTAAATTTAAAAAAAATAATCTAGCTTCAAATAATGAACATTTTGCAGCAAATATAGCATTATTTAGTTTGTTATTTTAATTATAAAAATAAAAGACAAAAAGAATTTATTGTTTTGTGTCTATTTACTCACTTTTTTTTTTTTTTTACAAGGAGAGTTAAATTTGATTGGTACTTGCGTCGTAATGGTGATACTGAACAGCAATAAATTTCCAAACCTTAGATGAGAATCAAATTTCTGAAATGCTGTATAATGAATGTGGGTATGTTAATGAATGAGCTACCGCATAAGATTAATTTATATGTAATGAAATATGCAATATACTTCAAATATATTACAATTTTTTTTAAAATTTTAAATGTGTTCTTTTAAAGGAGGAAATCATCACTAATATTTTTATGAATTCATATTCCTCCAAACCTCTTGAACTATTCTACTTGTTTTTCACTGCTAAGTTAAGAGGATCCAATTTTTGAATAAAGATGGCACATGCATTCACTACCTCTTTATGCAAATTATCATAAAAATCTGAATATTGTCGTGTCAAAAGGTTTTGAACTTAGAAGTAGATATGCATTATACTGTATTTTCCTTATACAATGTGACCGCAATAAAGCACTGAATTTGTTTATTTATTATTATTTTTTTTTTTTGAATATTGGAATTAAATATATATTAATGCCAATATTAATTTAAAAATATCAAATTACATTACATACAGATGTGTCATACATTATCATCAAAATGGAAGCATTGCTATTTTTGCAAAAAGATCTGAACCGTTAATCGTCATAAAACTCACTGTAATAATGCAATTAACGTAATGTAATTAAAGCACAAAATTAATGTTATTCGTTTTTGTATTGGCTGGTGACTTTGTTTCCATGCAAACAACCTTTGCAAATAAAAATTCCGCCCATTGTGGAGTTACCTTATTGTAAGAATCATTCAAAAATTTATCATTCAGTTATCATTCCTACATAGCAAGCTCGTTGTTTTTCAAAGCTAATGTCAGACCTGATATTGAAATTTACAACACAAATTCACATACTCCAAGGACAATTGAAGCTATTAATAATCTCAGTTTTAACATTATACCTATGAGGCCGCGTTGGATAGTAATTTAGTTTTTGTCATCGGAAGGTTGAGAGTTCGAATCCCAACCCAAAGAAAAATATGCCGTGTTTGCTAATAGCTCCCTGGGCACGTTAAATATGTCGTGGACATAATATCCTGCGTGCTAAATGATATTTCTGGGGATGGCAGACAAAATATTGAAAAATATTTTGGTTGGTCCCTGCTTCTAAATTACGATGACTTTCTCTCGGCTGTTTCTATCTAACTGGTAGAACTATACTCTAGGTTAGTTCTATACTACTCAAGGACCAAGTACAGGGAAGCATACTGGTGCAACAACAACTATATGCTTGTTCTTTCGGTACTGGTATTATTAAACTTCACATTAATAAAAATCTTGGAAATAGATATTTAAAAATTTTAATTGCAAAAAAAAATAAATAAATAAAAAAAAAAGTAATATAAACTCTATAAAAAATTTTAATAGCAAACGGAACGGAAGTTTCATCAACAAGAAGACACTGACTTTAGACTAGTAGATTTTTTCCCACCAGTGATAAAATTCTTTCTATAGCTTTTCCCAGATTTCTCTCCATTAAAATCACATTTTGTGTATAATTTCGTTGTTCAACACTTCAGATAAACTCTCTGCGATGAATGTACATATACTATTATTAGCAAGAACGCAATTCTCTAATAGTATAGGGTTGTCAATGTTTAATTCATTTTAAATTTAAATTGTTTTTCCTTATTAATTATTTGCGACTCATGGGCATTTATCGAATTACCATCTGTATTTTCCAATTTAGAAATAGGAAGCCAGGAGGACCCAAGGCCTGGCTCCTAATATCCCTAATTCTATTTATTAACAATAGAATGCCTTATCTTTTAAGGTTACATAATTCTATAATCTCTTAAGACCTAACAAGGAATCTAGTTTGGCAGCATTAAATAAAAATAAAACTCAAAGCAAAAATATTTCCGTAGTTAAAGGGAATAAAAAAGTATTGTAATTAGGAAAAATAACTTTTAACTATTTTTGATGGGAAATTACAAACCAATTTTGATTTGTGGTCATACATGATGTCAAATCTTTTCTCATGTATGTTTTCAAAATACTTAACGGGGAAAAAATGTAGTATTAAAAACAAATTTCCATTTTTTCAGAGTTCTATTTTTATTCCTAAGTTTCTGCAAAAGTAACTTCAAGAAAATAGAAGTTTAATCGTGTCTCTTTATTCTTATCTTGATTCTTGTCCCTTAAAATATGTGAGGGAATCAAACATAAAAATTATTAAATTGTGATTTATGATTTTTTCCTCTAATTTGATAAAAAATATATTTGACAATCTATTGTAGGTATATCACGTACAAACGCTATGTGAAATGTCCTTATAAATATGTTATCTATTTACAAAACATATTTGACTTTATTTTTAGGAGTCATTTTAAACTGCTTTTGTGAAAATTTCACATTTTTATCTTTTTTTGTTATAATATTTTTATGTTCTTTTTAATGTTCGAATTTACTTAAAATGTAAGGAACTGAATTTAGATATTTTAACAAAATATTTACCTTTTATTAACATATCAAACCAAAATTTTTTTTCAAAATCATTTTTTTTTGTTTTTAAATAGTAATGTTGACAGTAGAAAAACTATGATTTAAGTCAGTAATTTTATTTATTTGTGTGAATTTATAGAAAAATAATAATTCTTTGTGTTGGCCCACATCTCTAAAGAAATTTAAGACCTATTACATTTCGATTACATCAATGAACGGAAATATTTTAATGACATAGTCATTTAAATGTTTCCACATATTGATGAAAAAATCTTTATAAATATAGAATATAATAAGTTTAAACAATTATAGTCAAGTCCTCAATCACTCCAAAAAAAAAACAAAAAAATTCAAAACTCTCTATTAAACATTAAAAGATAAAAAAAGTAAACCTTGTCTTTATGCATACTTTTAGTAATTACTTGAACATATATTTAATAAACTATTCACATAACAAAGAAAATGTTAACTAAGAAAATAAATACTTACAACCGATTTGTAAAAATCAGGTTCTACACATGTTAAATCTCCAAGGGCTTGGCAACAGTTGTTATTTAAAAGACAAAATATAACAAAACATCCAATTATTACTTTCATCTTAAATTTTTAAGAACTGAAATAAAAAATTTGTATTGATGTGTGTTACAACAAAGTTTCCTTTTAATAAATTTCCTTCCAAATACATCCTTTACCATTAACACTTTTTCTTATAATATGTGTGAACTTCATAAAAACACACGTGACGTTATAAAATAGTTTAAGAATATAACTATTAAATCACGAAGAATTTACTTAATGTCGCTTGCCAGATGATGAAAGCTTCTGAACATATAAATCATTAAGCATTTTCTTCGATTTTTCCGTTGGAATCTTATTTTATGGTTTCAGTATATTTATAATCCTATATAAAGTTTTTAAAGTTTCTGGTCATGGTATGTGAATTATGATTTTATTGCTCTATCATTGCTGTATATGGTCATTGAATATCAGTGAGTCACTTACCTTGGCAAGAGAGAGACTGCTTACTTTTCTTTATATTTGAAAGTTCCCGTTCCGAGGAATCCATTTCATAATCCTGGAATCATTCCTTTGCGACACAAAAAGCAATTTTGACATCATTTAAGTATTTTCATGTTTAAGTTTCTCGCTGAAGGATTTTGATTATTTATCTATGGAATATATATATTATAATCGTTATTTAATGTAATCTAATTCTTCTTAAAATCTGAATATTATAATCGATATTTATTATAATCGTTATAGCTATATTTTTTGTCATGGTTTCTTGTACAAGTGGAAAAATCAAATTTTACAACTAAGGCAGTGGAAATTATATTGTCTTTTGCCAGCCATATTTTACGAAATTTTAACCGTTGATGCTACATACTTTTTTTAATTTTTGAAGTCATTTACCTTAATTTTAATTTTCTGTTTCTTTAATGTTGCATATGCATAAATGCAGGTATTTGTGTAATTTCGGTAAACTATTCATTTGCCACTCTTATTTTTTGAGCTGTGTATTTTAAGAGGTTTATGAGAATAAAAGTTTTTACAAAATCAGTTTTTAGTAGAACTGATAATAATTATTTGGAGAACAAAATATTCTAATAAATGTAGTATATTTACGGCTCTAATAAAAAGTTTCTCTATGTTTCTCTGCTATAAAACATGAAATAAAGGAAAACAAAAATTTAAGTAAATTAGAAATTTTATTGTTATGAAACAAACTAAATCACCAGAAAATTTTTAAAACAACCATTTAACTTGTAAAAAGGAATCATTTCTGGGTTCACTAACAATATCTGTAAGTTTCTGGCACAAGTATCAATCATTAGATATATTTATCACGTTTTTTAGAAGTGATCATTTTAGATAGTAAATGAAAATTTAAATTCCTTGACTGAAACTGTAGAAATTATGTTGCTTTCATTTTAGAAAAGTTTGACCTTTGATAGTTGTATATATTTTGTGATTTTTGATGGTATTAACGCTACGCTGATATTCTAACGAAGTTTTTACCTTTTTGCGTATCATTTTTCGAATTTCAATAACTGAAATTTGAAAATTTAAATCAGTTATTTTTTACTTTCTAAAATGATTTAAATTCTGTGTGTGTGACTGTTCTACATGGTAATATATGAATTCAAATAGTTGTGCAGTTTTGTGGTAAAACAATGTGTAATTTTTTTGAGTTGTGAGTTTCTAAGGTGATTGAGAGCATCATACGTTTTGACTTCATGCTAAAAATTATCTGGAAATTAAAAACGATGTTTTGAAATAATTGAAAGGAAACTTATAATGAAAAAAATCATATTCCAAAAAGCATCTTTATAAACAGAATGGCAACACTTTATTAAAAATCTCAAGTCTGCATACTACATAAATAAATGTAAACTTATAAAAAAATAATTGTTAGAATATGACAAAGTCCAAAATCTGTGTAATAAACAGGGTGATATAAAAGTCAGGACAAATTTTAAAAGTGAATAATTCGAAAATGAATCGAGTTACAAAAATACCGGGTTATATGTGACAATGAATAAAAAAGTAGTTTTTATTGGCGACTAAAAGATGGGGATGCTATAGTCTTTTATTTCACCTGAAGATAATTTACAAATGAAAAAATAGTGACAACTTATAAGTCTGGTTAATTACAGTTAATTAGATTATGACTTGGCTTCCATCAGTCTAAAGCACAATGTGAAGCCAGTCATGCTGCTCGTCCATCTTAGTGAATACCAAATTTGCAAAATCTCGGCGAGATTTGAGGCCAGGAGGTTTCAGTTCTTGGTTATGTGGCAACTTGTAGGGATACTTTTTCAGAGTTATTTGCAGTGTTATCCAGACACTTCCATACGACATTTCTGTCTGTCTTGAAACATCTCGAGCACTGCCTCCCCATCAGTAAAACTGATGGACATAGATTGCAACATGTGCTCCACTATCGTGGCCACAGAAGCGGCTGTTAAGGGACATCCACGTTTTGAATGTGACACCAAAGAACCTGTAGCTTCAATTTTTTCATCATTTTGTTCAATGCAGAAGTCGCTATTGGTCCTTTGCTATCTCGCATACCCTTCATGTAACGATATGCTAGCGATGCCACTTTCCTAATTCTTATAATACAGTTTAACTAAATGCATTTTTTCAACTGTGGACAACATTTCAATGCATGTAAACTTCGACAA
>JAPDSC010089837.1:77815-100508 GCA_026290005.1 Latrodectus geometricus | reverse complement strand
AAAAAAAAAAAATAGTCGAAATATCCAAGCCTTAAAGAGTGTTTTGAATTGGCGCCACAGACGCACGTGATAAGTGGCTGCTCTGAAATTCTAATTATTTGCATGTCTCACTTCCGCAAATGAATGTCGTAAATTTCATGTTATTTGCATGCTTCCTTCAGGGTGTTGTAGTTACGTTGGCTAGCAATGTGTATACATACATACATATACATATAAAAAAGTTAACAATACAGCCTGTCAAAGCTATACTTATGATTTTCTTCAAACAAAAATTCTATATTTTCTCATTTTCTAAACTAAAGTTTGTTGCTCGCTAGCTCATTGGGGGAGGGGGGTTGTTGTGGTAGGGCCTACATTGCCCATATCTGTTTTCTTGACCCTCTGGCTCTTAGGCACTAAGCATATTACCCGGTAAGGTGGTAAGCCTAACGAGAAACTATTTAGCTCCCATGTATTTAGCTCCCAAGCATGCTTGGTACACAGGTTTATCGACCCACAGAAGGCAGAGTCAAAATTGCAAAGCCCGAAGATAGAGCCTCAGACTTTTGCATTGGGAGTGCGAAACGCTATCAATATGCCACCACGCTTCCATCATTTTCTAACTTACCTACATCTATAAAATTAATCTTAGTATCTTCCATTTATTCTGATAATGCCTTTCTTTCGAGTTCCATAACTTTAATTGTATATTTAAAATTTTCCCTCAGATTTGATTATACATATATAAATTATAACTTTAGCATTCTTTTCCAATGATTCGAATATCTAAAATTATCATTTTGATTTAATTATCAACATTATTTTTTACTTTAGTTCAAATAATTTCTGTGATTATCAGCTCATAAATACTTACAAGTAACTTGTGCAATTTTCTGATTCACATCGTACAACTATACATCTAATTGTTAAATTATTTTAAAAGAACTGAATATATTTACAATAGAATATTCTCAAATTTGTATGAAGTCTTTTTGTAACAAAACACATAATATTTTATATGTTTTTTAAATCCTTGTATTTATTATTAGCAAAATTTTTTATGCTTTATCTGAAACTTAATATCGCATGCTATATACATTGAAATTGTTTAAGTATAAGAGTTTTTATGTTTCATGAAAATTTCAGTTAATAATGAATAATAAAATAACACATAAAATGACTTTCTAAGGACTAAATATGATGAAAAACAACATATTTTAATACGACTTGAAATATACAACATAAAACAACATTTTGCTGTTCGTGACTCTATTGTGTTATTCCTTTTCTTTCATCATTAGACCATTATATTTGTATTACTTCGAGATAACACGTTGTGGAATCTCTAAACAATACAAATGGAACTTTCTGTAAATTTTGTATGTAAATTTATTTTCAACGTTTGCTTTTATCTTGATTTCCTTCTTGAAATGTTATTTGAAACTCAATGAAGAATAGTTACCTGTCATATCAAGTTTGTTTTTTAAATCCAACTACAAACGGAAAAAAAATAAAGAAGGAAGAAAATTCTTAATTTAATGAAGTTTTCTTTTTTGACAAGAAGTTTTGCTGTCACTTTAATATTCGCCTGAATTTTAAGCCTTTGTATGCAGCAGTGGGGAAATACTCCTTTTCTCTTTTTTCAAAAACCTCCAAAAATGAAAAATTGTTCTTCGGCAGAGACAATCGGATAATGCTGATAAATAGGCGACTTCTGTGGTGTAGCTTTCCTTTTTTTTTCTTTTTCCTGATATTCGTAACATCCGTCGGCAACTCTGCAAACAGTAAAACGAAAGAAAAATTCACCTTCCTCCTTTCCACGTTGAGTGGATGATAAATGAATGTGCCATCACTACAACTTCCACTTATTCTCGAAGAGTTCCTTTTTTATTTGTGGCAACAGCAAAAGCCTTCCCTTTCTCGCTGGTTGAAGTGACTAGTGTTTGGTCTGTGTTTCGCTCTCATCTTGAATGCCAGGTAAAAGATCATTCCACCAAAAGATTCTAATCCATCTTTTTTTTCTTTTTTTTTTCTTCTGCAAGTTTCTTCCCGTTGTGATTCTCTTCTAAGAATATCGTCAGAGGATGATTCCAAAGAATAAGAGCACCCGACAAGCTAGATAAATGCAGAGGAAGTTTCCGGGGAAAGATAAGTTTCGAAAGAAGCTGCATAATACACTTCATTTCAAAGTACTTTAGTTACTTGCTTTTGAAATGATTGAAAAATTCCTCTTTTGCCTTACAAAAAAAATCCCTTTTAATATACTCTAAATTTAAATGGGAAACTATAAAACTGCTCGCCAAATTTACTAAGAATAAAAATTTGTTGTGCTGGTTAAGAAATAGTAAAAATTTTACTAGTTTAGAACTTATTTTTTAATGTTTAGTTAAAAATGTTTTAGTGCTTCAATATGAATTGTTTATTTTAAAGTATATAAACTCAAATAAACTGTTGCTTGCAGCCATTTTTATTTTTATAGACAAAATATATTTAATAGTTTTTATGAGAAAGAAACTTGTTTCACTTTCTTTTTTTCTATATAATAACTGCCACAATATTTTTTGTCCATATTATATAAAAGATCGTATAAAGAAGGATCTTTCTGTAAAGAAATAAAGATTGAATGTACAATAAAAGCATTAACGAAATTTTTTATTTGTGTCATTATTTTTATACTGTTGATCCAGCAAGATTTCCTAATATGATTTTTACTAGCAAAATAAACTTTTCAGTTCTTTCTTCATATATATAATAAAGTATATTTTATATGCTTCATAAAATTGCCTGCAGTTACTATGTACATAATAATAATGTATGTTTACCTCTTTTATGTTAATAATAAGAAAAACTAAATTATTTATTTATATTATAGCAAAAACCTGTAAGGGAAAAATTAAAAGAATATAAGTGATAAATAAAACTGATAAATAATCAAATCATTTTTAATAAACATAAAAAATATCGATTGCATTAAAAGAAGTAAAAAATGCAATATAAGAAGAGATAATTATGCCATTTTTATGTATTTTATGCGAAATTTAGGCTCAGGAAATGCATAAAAATGCTGCAAAATTTCACAATGTTGCCAGAAAATCAATTTAAACGAATTCATAGATTTTGGAATTTGGAATAAAGAAACCGAAAAAAAATTTAGCAGTTACAAAACGAACTTAAATGAGATGTCTAGTTCTGCATATTTCTGAAAGGTACATTTGGAAGAAAAAACGTCTCCTAAGAATATTTCAAAATAATCTTTGAAGATAGAATATTTTTTCTTAAGACAGTCTTATATATATGTCTTAAATAATTTTCTGAATTTCATTTAATGCATGTATACAGTCTTACATAATTTTTGGACACTGAGAATGGCTTTGTATGCAGTTAATCGTGCACACATTGTTTCTCTAAGCAACTTTTTTTGCATCATACAGATTTGTATGAGACAATCAAGAGTGGGCTGAAGCCTTCTAAACCAGATGCTTTGAACCTCTTTTAACAGCAGCTAAGCTCTTACAATTCTTTGTCCTGAGAACAACAGTCCTGTTTTACTGCATCTAGCCATCGTAGTTTAGCTCTACCATTCCTTCTAGGGCAATATGGTGCAGATGAAAAAAAATACCTTTATCATATTGATGCTCAATTGAATGATATGTCTAACTTATTCGAGTAATTTTATTTTAGCATCGTGAACATCTAGCTCTTCGAGCAATAGATATAGTTTGGCGTTGCATCTTCTACACCATATACCATTCTCTTGAATTCTATCAAAAATAATCCTCAGGATGTTGCATTCAAATGTGTCTAGCAACCTTTCCTCTCTCAACGTCATGTCTCCTGTTTCCGATGCATAAATCAGTACAAGACGAATAAGGGTCTTATAGAATGGAAGCTTTGTCCTGATGTATAAAAAGCTGTCTTAGTAAAATAAAACCAATTAACTTTTTCTTTAGTAGATATATTTTTCTGAATAATATTCCTATTTCACCAAATAATATTTCTATCTTCAAAATATTTTCCTTAAGTGAGATTACCTTATGTTAAAGTTTTCCCCACTTAAATTATAATTTAATTTATCTAGCATACAATAAAGCTCATAAAATTCAATGTTGTCTAGAACAACACTAGGTATTATTTAACGAGGATTTTTAACTCACAAAAAAATCTTAGGATAATAATTCTTATTTTTAAAATACGATTTTACCTTAAGGTTATAATGAGGGATTCCATACTATGTTGGCAATTTTTCTGACAATGTCTATACGGGACATTCAGAAACGAATCTTATATAGTTTCAGATTAAGCAAATTGGGCCAATAAAAATTGTAGATTGTAATAGGACTGAATTCGCTATTCATCATTATAGAAACCAATTCATTAATAATCGATAGAAGTTAGACATATTTTTAATAATAGATAGAAGTCTTATCTTCTATAAAAAGATAAAATGGCCAAAAAAAGTATAAAATGAAATTTATTTTTAATATTTTCATGTTTAAAAATAATCAAGCTGTTTCCTTACTTTAAACAATTTCGACACACACACACAGCACACTGACAAAAAAAATTATTATTATCTGCATCATATATATTTCGATAAGTTAACATCTTAATAAATTAAAATTTCAATTTATCAGAATATTGAAATCGTAGTTCAATAAAACTTCAATATTTTTAATGATATTCCCTAACTATGTAATTTTTAGATATGCTTTTCAATATATATTAATCATCTTACACATTACAAAGGACATCACTTTGTTAATAATTCCAGAAGCTCAATTTGGAAGTATAAGTAGGTATGCAAATTTGAGAAATAAAAGTATTTCTCTGTAAACTTTTACAAAGCCATAAGGATAGTTTTTCTGATTATTTTTTGAAGAGATTCATAATAGCTATGAATATCTATGATTTCCTTTATCAAATAACAGGATATGAAAAATCCAGCATGATGTTTAAAAAATGCTTTACTAAAGTACAACTGTCTAAACTTTACTAAAGTATTAGCTGTTGGTTATCAGTAATAATGGGTTGATATTTAATTATTTCAAATTATGTTTCAAATCACTTTAGATTTCCAGGGCGGTATAATGTATTAGTTTCTATAAATTATCTAGCTTATTGAAAAACAGTCATGAACTTTTGATGCATTTTACGCGTTAAAATCAAAATATAAAATTTATTTTCTTTCTATCAAATGAACGGTGAAACTGAATTAAATTTCAGCATTGAAGTTTATTTTCCTGCCACGTCCAAAATTGAAAGTATTTATTTTACCGACGCTGATTCAGATTCGGTATTAAAGAAGAATGGAAAATATATAGTGGAATATAACCAAGAATAAAATTAGAGAAACTGCAGCACGAGGTGACAATTCGAAGTTTAAGGTGAAGTTTACTCTGGCAAAGCAATGTCACTTCTGTTACGGGGACAATAAATCAGGTGGTCAGAAAAGAAGCCCACCAGGGCATTCGTCCGCCTAGGACCTTAAGCGTATAATTGGATTAAGTCCTCTTCCACCCCCACATTCGTCTCTTCTTTATTCCATCACTTCTTCGGTGAGCCATTTTTTGTTGTTCTTCTTCCTTTCTGCCTCGCTCTATCAGGTTTGATGCCAAAGAAAAATTCCATTCTTTGTTTTCTTTAAGAGGACGTACTTTAGTCAAGCATCGCGAAACTAACGTCGGAATTTATCGACCTAATCTTACGGTTTACTCTTTTATTTTTGCAATACTTCTATTATTTTTTTTTAACTTTAATCTAGCTGGAGTTGGCAACGTTAGCTGAAATATCTCCCTAGTCAATTACCTGACTAGGCTGCATTAGTTTCTTCCCCTTATCTGGAGCCGACTCAGCTGAGCTGGGGGGTGGGGGACTAGGCGAGAGGCCGTGAGGAGTCTTAAATTGAAAAATAATGGGCAGACGTGGAGCACGGACTTTTCGCAGTTTATCTCAGCAAGTTTTGCGTTCGCAATCTTTTCTTAAAACTATAATCGAATATATGTTCTCTCATCTAGTGTGGGAAAAATTTATTCCGTCATTCTTGAAAGGAGGGAAGGTTACCTTTCCTGTTTTTCTTGCTTTTGTTTCACTTCATCTGTTAGATTGCGTTTCATAACGGGATTAAGTGGGAGTGCAAAGAATAAATTCGTTCATTCATTTTCCCAGTTATTGATGCATCAATTGCATCATCTCAATTGATAGAATGGAACTCGTTTTTCAAACGACTGCTGCATTACTTGAAAACATTGAGCAGAATTTCTGTGTTACATAAAAAATGATGAGCATTAAAGGGAGATCATAACAGCCTACTTTTGGCCTATTTATTCAGTGCAGAAGAGATAACTAAATGTTTAGCTTTCTGGCTTCCAATTCAACAATTTTTAGATTTAATACCACACTGGCCGTTTGTGTTAAAAAAAAACTAGTTTTAAAATATAGCTTTACGTCTAATTAAGCCGTCTACTCAGCCTAGTGGTTAGCGTGCCTGACTGCGGATAGGAAGGTCTGGTTTCGAATCCCGGCTCGGACATGGATGTACTTTCCTTCTGTTCTGTCTTTGTCCTTTCCTTATATGAATGGAGTATGAATGGTTGCCTATCCTATAAACGGGTACCTGTGGCATGTGTGTTCAGAGGTCAAGTCAGTCTTCTGCCCTTGTGTTTCCTCTCCAAAAAAGAAGCTGCATACTACCCTATGCCAGATCTTATTAAAATGCACTAAATATTTAATTACAAAATACTTAGTAACATTTCTTAGATGTGTAACAATATATAATATTTATTTGTTAATAATCAATATATATGTATGCATGCATGCAGGTATGTATGTATGCTAATAAATATTATATTGTTCTTACGTTTGGAATCATTACACAAAAATTCCAAGAAACTGTATAAGCAATAAAGAATGTTAATTAGCTAATATTTTAAACTAAATCTGGCTTACGACCACAAGTTTAGCGGAAGTTTCCATACGACTAATTTTAAGAAATAATTCATTGCTAATAAGTAACTGTAACATTAATCAATATCACTAATTTCTATTTAAATGTATCAATTCTATGTAATGCCACTCACTCCGCCAAGTGATCAACGTGCCTGTCTGCGGATAGGGAGGTCATGGGTTTGAATCCCAATTAGGACATGGATGTACTTTCTCCCTCTTCTATCTTTGTCATTTCCTTGTATAAATGGGTTGTGAATGGTTGCCTACACTATAAACGGGTACCTAAGGCAGGAGGAGGTCGGGTACCATACCAAATTATGATTCAGTTGGAAAAGTGGAGCAGTGCACCTCATATTATCAGCCTGGCTGGCACTCGACCAAAAAAAAAAAAGAAAATCTGTATAAGCAAACCTTTTGTCGAAATCACCAAAATACTGGTTAATATCAATTTGTTTCTCTTGTTCCTGATCCATTTATAAGTTTTTAATAATTTCTATAAGCCAATTTCTTTTCATAAGAATTTAAGAATCACGAATTAAATAATCAATTCCGTTTTGCTTTTAAAATTATATTTCTTTTATCAGGAAAAACATATAATTCATTATAATAAGTTTCTAAGTTTATTCGCAACTTAAAGTTTTTCTCAACAATTTTCATGATTGGATAATTCTTCGCCAAAGCGATAAGCTAAAGCTTAACTAGTCACTAATGATGTATTTTTATTTTATACAAAGATTAATACTTGAAAATAATCACATTTAATTTTTGTGTGCACGTCGAAATAACCCTTGCATTTTTTTCTGTCTTGGTAAAAAAATATTTTCTTTGTTAAGCAGCAAATCTCCTTCACTAAATTTTTTTTTTTTCAGAATTTCTAGGAAACACCTGCTTTGATATTTACGAGATCCCACATTTTTAGTTTTTTGTTCTCTGCGTATGTTTTTATTTTACATTTCTAAGTTCGATAACCGTTTTGCCAATTGTATTTTACTTGTAGTAGAGTTTAGGGAATGATTTCCCTGTTTTACTGATGCTCCTTTTTTTCTTGCTTTGAGTTTTTTTTTATTTAAGAATAAAGATAATTATTTTTATTTCCATTGATGTGATTTAAAAGATTTGGATTTTCTTGTTAAAATATTAATTATTATTCAAATTAAATAGTGATTTGTTATTTAATTATTCATATTTGTAAAAACTGAAGACAAAAAGGGTATTTTTTTTAATTAATATATTAACAATTCAAAAGGATTTTACTTTTGGAGAAAAAATTTAATGATTAATCTTCTAGATTAACTTCAGATTAATTACTTAAAAACCAAGAAAAGATAATATGACAGTCACTTTTTTAGTCTCAATTTATTTAGAATATTTATTGCAATTAAGGGATAAAAATGAATTAAGAATGATATCTTTATCCATATTTATAAATGAAAAGTTTTATTTTTTCTGCTCAAAGCATTTATTTGATAAAATTGTTATTAAATATGGAAAATTAGAATCAAAAAAGAAATTTAGCTTTTACAAAGCTTTAAATTTTTAAATATTTTTCATATAAACGTAATTTTGAGAAGATAAGTTAAAAGTTTTGATTTTCTTCAAGTAGTGTATAATATATCTGTGAAGTAATTATACGCTTGTGTTAATATCTCTAAATATTATAGATTTAACTTTATATGAAGTTTCATGTAAAAAAGATAAATATAAAAATATTCTAGTATAAAAAATTACAAAATTTTTTTAACAAATTGCAATTTTAATTGAAATATATTCTGCAGCTTTAACTCTTAAAAAAATGGAAACACATCAGTAAAAGTTGTTTTGCTCGATAATTGGTTACATTAGTTACAAAATTGGATAATTGGTTACAAAAAATTACTTTAAAATACATTCAAAATCTGTGCATTTTATACATAAAACTTACAAAAAATAATTAAAATTGTTTTACTAAAAATATTTGTATTTTAAAATGCAGAAAAGAAAAAAATTTCAACATCTCTTAAAGTAAAAAATGAAATTTATAGCGATGTATAATTTTTTTTCAAATTTGTGGTGAATATATTCTTGTTATTTAAAAAAGAGATTTACGCAAAATATTATCTAATTAATCATTATTAATTTGTTCTTTACAATTGTTCTTAATTTTGTTAGTAAATTTGTTCTTAATTTGTGTTACAAATTTGTCTCAAAGTGGAGTCTTAGCAATAATATGAAGATTCTAGATATTTATCAATTAATGAAAGAAATATTTAAGAAAACAACCAAACAACTATTATAATAGATGCAGAATGCAGAATTTAACTTATCTTACTGTCAAAAAGGAAAATATAATAATGGTCTTTTTCTACACATGCAATTTGCCATTATTTTATTATTGATTGAGCCAAATTGAGACCAATTGCGGGATTATTTATATTGTTTTTTCCTTCATTTAATTATTTATTATAAATAATTAACAATAAACTCTGCGTCGGGAATACTTTCTACATTCTATTACATTTTATTGGAATTTTATAGTTGTTCATCTTATTGTTTTAAACATTTTTAATTTTTAAGAAAAATATATATCGCTGCTTTAATTTTGATTGAATTTTCAAAGAAGGATCAAATTTTAATTACTATTTCCCATTGAATTAAAAGACTTAATAACAAATAAAATTATAAGCTCAATTTAAAATTTTATGAATAATTATATTAAATTTTAGAAACTTTATTATTATATTCCATATTATTATTATATACCATATTATTTATTTTTATATACCATAAAAATAAAAACTTATTTATATATGTGTTTTTTTCTTATATATTATTTATAAAAATAAATGCTTGAGTTTAAATTTAAAGAGCAGAGTGTAAAAAAATAAATTCTTAATAACTATTTCGTTAAATTATTAAAACTAAAATAATATAATGAAGATATTATACTCTAGAATAAGCACTGATAAGTTTAATTTAAAGAACATTATTAAAGATTCCATTAAATCATATGGAATTTACAGTTTTTTATTTCTAACAAATTTATTCTTGGTAATTTAACTAGATTAAAGCGCCGAAAGGCTTAATTTTTATGAAACGTATTATTACTTCAAGTGTGTGGTTATTCGCTTATGCTGAAAAATATATTTTTAAACGTGTTAAAAATGTTTTACTTATAGCTTCCGAGAAGATAAAAGAAAAAAATTATATATGTAGGTTATAAGTTATTAGTTTTATTTCTTAAAATTTTCCTTTTTATAATACTAATGAAAAATAATAAATATTTCGCAAATAATTAACTTTACATGAGTTTGTTACAAATGATTACTTGTATTTAACTTAGTAATCAAAAATATGCTAGATTTTATAAAGAAAAAAAATCAGTTATCAAGTTATTAAAAATTAAAAATTATTTTTTCTTCCAAATTATATTATTATTATTTTCATTTCAAACTTATAATGATAATTTGATATTTCGTTGTGTTGTTTTGTTTGAAATAATAATTTAACAATCGGAGACATTTATATAATATTTATTTTATTGAAGAAAAATAAGAAAATAGCTAAAATTATAGAAGAAATTAAGAATAGTTTTAACATTTAAATAACCTTCATATTTTAAACGTTCTTTTTTAAATATTAAATGGAAGCAGAATTGTAAATTATAATAGTATTATTTTTTACTTTTAAAAAACTTTAGTATTTTATGATTTTAATGAGAGTGTTTTTTAATTAAATGCTTAAGTAAGTATTTATTTTACTTTTATTGATTTATAAGTACATTTATAAGTACTTGTATAAATAAAAAAATTATTTCACAATAAATATTGTTTATTTAAATTGGTTTGCATATATATATATATATACACACAATTTAATAAAAAGAGAAAATATTTTCATTATTTAAGTATGTAATATTAATCAATTTTAAAAGAAATATCACGTTATATCACATGATACTTGCTTATTGGTGTGAAGTTAAATTAACATTTAATCAATATATTAATATATGAAATACTTATGCAAATTGCAATTACTTTCACATATGATTGTACCAACTGCTAAAGATGTTCTTGAATTTTTTTGTGAATTAATAGTTATTTATTCTTTTACCATAACAACAAATAAATTAAATAATGTTGCACCTCATTTAGCTAGTGACTATTTTCAATTATATGCTTTACATTGATTTATTGTATTTGTTTGTTTATTTGTTTTTTGCATTCTCTTTAAACCAGTTGTACAATTAGACTTTGGAGATGAGTTTAAAATCCATTGTTTATTATGCATTCACATTATTTCCCCATCATCTTAAATCATTGAAAAATAACGAGATTATTAAATAAAATTTTCTTAAATTCTTATAGAATTTTAACTGAAATACATCATACATTATAACTTTGAAATGTAGTTTTCAATAATTTGAAGAATTGTATTTTCGGCTAGGCTTGAACTCATTACCTTCTAGTAGTTAAACATTCACCAAGATGGTTACAATCAAAATAAAATGAACTGCTATTTGCTATGAATAAAAAAATTTCCTAATTTAGAGGAACAAATTTTCATTGATGCATCTTCTGTTCATATAATTTTCAATTAAACGTTTCCATATTTTTGCACTGTTAACATCATTTTACAGTATACTATTTTTAGTAAAATTCTGGGGTAGACGTTATGTCAAATATAGTATTACCAGATGTCTTTTAATAATGACAAATGTGGAATGAGATCAAATGCTATAGTTTAAGACAATTCTTTTAAATAATCATACCAAGTTAAACACTCTAGTGAAAATGTAAACATTCTAGTTTATAACATTCTAGTGAAAATGTATAATTTTTAATTTATACTATTTTTTTTATATTTTTCACATCGAAGCTTTCTTCTAATACCATATCTTATCTAAATTCTTATGTAACGTTAACCAACACCACTTATTTCCTTTTGTACTAAATTTCTCATAATTTTCCACTCACATAGTTTATAATTTATCAAAGTTATTCTATCCAAGAGCAATTTACTAATTTACAAGTTTAGAATAATAAACTTGAAAAAACTTGATTTCCACAACAATGTGTTTCAAGTCATTAAATTAATATCATATTTAATTTAAGATTTTCAATGATAATTTCCATTAATTACTTCAAATTATTTCTATTTTCTTATGTATCTTTGCAACTAAAATTCTAGAATGAACTTTGGATAAGATACACAATGTCACATTGACATTTTTACTAAGGCTAAGACTACAAAATGTCAAGTCATTATATTTTGAACAATGTTTACTTCAAATGACAACATAGCTTACTTAATCAAATTGCAGTACCGCAATGAATCAGCTACTTTGAACTATAATCTCATAAAACCAACTCAATTTTTCCCCAACCTCTTATGTAATATATTTTCATGGAAAATATATAGATTTGTGTTTAATATAGATTTATTAAAACAGGCATAATATAATTAAATATAGATGGAAAGATCATTGTACATAAGATAATTGGAGGTCCAGTCACAATTTTAGCTAATTAAGAAAAGGCACTTGTTGACACAATGAATTGATAGAACTTACATATTTAATTCTTTGTTTCAAAATTTTAGAAAAAGCTTATTTTTGTAAAGCCCCCTTCTCTCTTTATCAAATACTGTTGAATTTTCTCCATTAAATTGTTTCTTTGCCTCTATGTAGGAATCAAATTCAAGGCATTCATTGTAAAAAAATTAGAGTAATCCTATTTTTCAATTTTTTTTATTGAATTTTTAAAATACTATTTAACTTTTACATTGTAAAAGTATTTCGGAAATGCATTTATATCCAACCCATAATATGAAGTCCATTTCAAATTCTAAAAATGAAAAATTACCAAATCCTTTATATTATTTTGTTTGTTTATTATCCTCGTTGCAAATGAAACTAATACTATCAAAAACTACAATAAGTTAATGAGGAATAAAATACATATTGTAATATAGCAGTTCTACATCATTTAATAATGCGCAGCAATGCAATATTTTTTTAAAGAAAATAGTTTGATTATATTCCATATATAGTCATTAACTAGGCCTTGTGCTAAGTATTTAATATCTAATAAATATTTCACAATAATGAATTTGAACCTTCTGTTTTATTAACAATCTTCCTTTAAAATCAGGCATAAAATGATTTAAAAATATCTATATTATAAAATCATATTCATTATAACAAAGGATAACTAATATTACATAATGGGATTTATGGGAAATTTCACATTCGTTAATACCTTAATCTTTTTTAGCCTAAGCATTCGCGCCATTTTCTTAATACAGTAAAAATATTTCCAATTCATTCTCCTGAATAGCAATATTTTTTGCTCATATTTTCTCTAAAATTGGAAGTTTTAGGCAAATTTCGTTAGTTTTATGCTAATCACTCAATACACAAAATAATCAATTCGTGTAAAGTTACGTTATAAATACAAGACTTTTATGGAATTTAAAATATCTTTCAGTTTAAATAACAATGTAACTATTTTTATTCATTTCACTTGGAAGCACTGAAATGTAAAAAAATATATATTTTTCGACGAAAAATATATTGTTTCTCCTTAAAAAAATCTCTGTGGAAAACTTTTGATACCAAAAACAATTTGTGATAAGTTACATTATAAGTACAAGACTTTTATTGAATTTAAAATACCTTTATTTTAAATAACAATATTGCTTTTTTTATTCATTTCACTTTGAAACATTAAAATGCGAAAAAAAAGTCTACAATTTTGCTACGATAAAAATATATAATTTCTCCTTAAAAAATTCGTTGTGGATAAACTTTTATACTAAAAAAAAATTAACAATACATAAATAAAACAAAATCTATGTTTTTCTCCTTATAAAAATCTCTGTGGATAAAACTTTGATACCAAAAACAGATTTAAAATGAACAAAAAAACAAGCAAAATATATATTTTTCTAAGAAAAATATATTGTTTCTCCTTATAAAAATCTCTATGGAGATACACTTTGATGCCAAAAAACAAAATCAAAATAAACGAAAAAACAAACAAAATCTATATATTTCTACGAAAAATCTGCTGTTTCTCTTTAAAAAAATTCTCTGTGAATAAACTTTGATACCAAAAACAAATTCAAAATAAACAACAAAATCTATATTTGTCTATGAAAACTATACTATTTTTTTTTAAAAAATGTCTGAGGATAAACTTTGATACCAAAAACAAATTCAAAATACAAATAGATACTAAAAAGAAGTTTTAGTATCAGATTGGATAAATTAAAAAACACAAGAAGTGCATAAATTATTTTGTTGTTAGGCGTTTAAAAATAACTTTTATTCGTTTCTTGCAGCCTTCAATCTCTGCGTATGATCTTTCGAGTCTTTGAAGAAACGTCTTGTGATCTCAGCGATATGAACTTCCTCACATTTCCCATTCAAGTCCTCAGGGCTTCCTCGAGGCGTTGTTTGGTCGGGAGTTTTCCGAAATTAAAGGCAGACCTTCAAAGTTTCACAAATGGTGACGACACAATTTGAAATAGTACATCGCTTTATGCTATTGATTCGGGAATTCACCTTATGAGAAAAGCCTTAGGACAAGTGTTTATAAGCATTGAAAGATGAAATTTTGGTCCTCGCTTTCCAAAGAAATTCAAACTGATTGAATTCCTTTGTTCCACTTCTACCCATGCCTCGAGAATTCGTTTGAAGAAAGCCAAAAACGCGGTTTTGAAATAGGGTTGGAAGAAAATCAAATTATGGGCTTTAAATTGGCATGTTTTCAGAATGGTGGAAAAAAAAAACGTGATTTTGTTTGGGAGTAATAAACTCATTCTAAGGGACTTTATTTGAGGAATTGTAAGCTCCAGATTTAATCGGTAATGAAATAAAGTTAATTGCATGTTCCGTAAATTAATGTTGATTTCTATTTCCAAAGCTTTAATGGCCTAAGGCGCATCTTTCACTACAAAAAAGCAATTTAATACTTTTAATTTCTCGCTTTTAATCTGGAAATTCTATAAATTGTCACAGTTTTCTTAAAGATAGGACTCACATAATTTCTAATACTGCTGGAGAATCTATTAAATGTTTAATGCAAATCTGGTATAATATTTTTCATGTGACATTGGTGAAATAGAAAGAAAGGAAAAAAATATTTTCTGGTCGAAATTTAGATTTATTTTGATTTCTGCATATTTTATTCGATGGACTTTCCAATACAAATAGATTATTTTAAAAATAATGCCTTTAATTTTAAAATATTGATTGCTTTAAAATGTGCATAAGGACTGTCTGCAAGAAAAAGAAATCTTTGAGAATTTACTTTTTCAAAATATTAATCATAAAATAGTTATCAACTTTATTGGATATTATCTCCATTTCTAGAAAATTAATGTTCAATTGGTCTCTAAGTGCATGACGTCAGTACCTTATATGACATTTACGATTCAAATTTATATTTTGAAGTTGTTCATCAACTACATGAATTATATTTTACTGATATACAAATTGAGAATTTGAGAGAAAACTCATTAAAATTTAGCACCTGCACTTAATCTGTTAAAGTGACAGCCTAATGAGATAGTGCCATTCAAGAAATAAGATTTGTGACCTTTGGGAACAAAAATACAACATTCTACTGATGATGAATTTGCCATAACCCCCCCCCCCCCACCACCAAAAAGATTACAGAAGATTACGGACCTGGGAAAAATAATGAAACGATGAATAAGACAAGTTTTCATAAAATATATAAAACATTTCATTTTGAATTATAATATTAAATCTTAAAGGTATAACTGACAAGAATGTAACAGAGATGGGTTGAAAAATATGAATATATAAGAGGTAGGAAAATTAATTATAATTAAAAAATTAATACATTTTGTAAGTAATTAATAAGTATATATCTAGAGAGAGATGGAAGTAGTGAAAAAAAATGAAAATATGTAAGGTAAAATATATTAAATAGTGTTACAAAATTAAAATATAAACAGCCATTGTAAAGTTCGAGAGTACTGTGTGTAGAAATGCATTATTAGTTTGCTGGTTTAATGTTATTTATTTCATTTGAAAAATTAATTGGAAAGGAGCTACAATGTTTACCACGCCACTATCTACTGGAGATTATGCCAGTTTCTCTATAATAAAAAAATTATTGTTGCATAGTGTGTTACAAGAAATCAAGAATTACTGTATATATATTTGGTAAATAAAAAACATCATTGTTAAAATATGCAGTACTATATCTGAAACTATGCGTTAGTGTTCAAGAAAAGAGTACTTAATTTATTAAATAATATTCTGCAATAAGCAATTTTATACACAAGTTAAATGTAAACAACTCTTATACATAAATATTAAATTCTAATTATACATTTAAAGATATCATGAAAAAAATATTAATTTAGATTTTTCTCAATATTAATCAAATTTATACCTAACATTATTGTAAATTTACGCGTCAAATTTAAAGTAACGGATTACAGCGTAAAATACGAGGGACATTGCTTGTGTAAAGATAAAACTAATGCAATTTGTGATGGTGGTCAGTTATAATCTTCTAAATATAACAGATAGTTAAATGAGAATAACAGTTTGCAATTTATTTCTAATTAAATCAAGCAGTAACACTCGAAGTGGATATCGAGCACAAAATTGCTAAATTTAATAGCAGAATATTATTTTAATTACAAGTCAGTTATAAATATGCATGTGAAATGAAAAGAAAAATATGATTGCAAATATATAAGAGATAGATATTTAAAGGGCTAGAATAAATAGATATTTGGAATTTCAAATACAATTATGATATTGTTTGAGTATATGAAATTGAATTTACCTCTGTTTTACAGTTTCGAAAATGCAATCTGTTCTGTAATTGAAAGATGTATAAATATAAAGCTATAGGTTCAATTTCACGAAAGTAATTTTGCGAAATTGAACTTATAGCTTTATATAAGCAATGCATAATATGATTAATCTGCGTAAAATATGGTTGTACAGTTTCAATTATTAAAATCTAATCATAACCACAGTTATATTGGATATATATATATATATATATATATATATATATACACAATTTCTATTCGTAAATATACAGTCTTTAAATTGAAAAGTACTACAAAATTGCTGCATATTGAATTTGGTAATAAATTTAGAAATATTAAATTTTCAGTCATTTTTAGTTTACGGAAATAATTATTTTCAAAAATATATTTCTGCAAATCTACATAAAAAATCAAACTGAATTTATGCCTAAGCAAATTTGTCTAAAACATATATTTCTGTATCCATGGAAAGGGTGATATTCTATATGTTGTATTATATTATTCATCTATCAAAGATTTAAAAAAAAATTATAATTTGTTTTTCATTTTGAATTAATTGAAACATTCTCAGGGATTTAAATGTCGTACATTACATAAAGTTATTTTACAAACGCCCGACCAACTAACAGTAGGAGCATAGTCTTCGAATTTTAAAATAGCAAATTCGTTACCAGTCACAGTTAATCTATTGTTGGACGGATGTTTAATTTCTGCTTTCAAAATAGAAGTCTGCCTGGTTAGTGCTGGAGAGCCTTCTTTTTATGCCCTAGTGAATAAAACCTACTGTAAATGAAATATCTTATCTTGAATACCAAATATGACGATTATTTAAAGAATTCTAACTAGTTAATAAGCTGTGCCATTTGGACAGAAGAGTTGGCACACTTTTTTGCTCAACGCGCAGTTCATGTGAAGGAATATTAGCCAACAAAAAATTTCTCTGTTATATGTTTCCTCAGGCTTTCGATCTTTAACAAGGATAAGTATCAAACTAACAACTTCCTGAACACAAGTTAATGCTTTTCTTTATTGCAAGTTATTGTAAACATTTCTGTACAATAAAATAATCTATTTGATAGATTTTTGTCTTGTCTTAGTACACAGGTATTGGGGACTAAGACATAACTGGTACTATTTTCTTATTGGTACTACACTGGATTTTGTAACAACCCCAGTCGAGTTCAATCCTGATATTTCATGCTCTTGATACAGCTCGTTGTCAAGTCTGAAGAGATCATTTCCCTGTCATTCAAATGACACTAGATGACAGCACTACAAACCTGTGGTTGATCTTCTATTTTTTTAAACAGAGACCAAGTAGAAGTTCCTAAACCTTGGAATGCCATTCCCAGTAATATTAGTTTCGAAAGGGAACTTGGAGGATTTTGTGACCTTAAGATATTTAACATACCCTAGTCACCATTAGTGAACATGATTTTTTTAGTCGGTCCCAGGATCGAACTTACATCCTTTGGATCGCGAAACGATGCTCTCTCATCTGCAGCTATCACTGCGTCATTTGACAGTTAAAAATAGGTTTTACTAATTTAGTCTATCCAATGAATTCCTGTAATAGATATTTTTATACTTTACAAGTAAATTGATCTCTCTCTAAAGTTTAAAAAAATTAATTGAGTTTTCAAAGTTTAAAAATATATTTAAGAAGATTTTAGTTTTAACTGATTTCTGCATTTAATACAAACAAATACAAAATAAATATGTTAAAATAAATCGATCCACATATCTTAAATATTTGTGCTTTTATGCTTCCCATATCGTATTAATAAATTAAAATACAGCTTTACTATAACATACAATATTAAAACATGAATAAAAGATAAAATGAAATCCTTAAAAATTGAATAAATTTATAAAGTGAAATAAATAAATAAATTTATATAAAGTGAATATAATTGTATAAATTTATTACCTTAAGTAATAACCTTCGTGTATGCAAATTTACATTACATAAAAGGCAATATACATGAAAAATAAATGCGTTTCTGTCGCATTAAAAAGTCAGTAATGCAATTTTTTATTGTTGTACATACGATGGAAATAAACATTGCCATTTGGTTTTTATTTTAATAACATTTTCATTTACTGGGAACAAAATATTAAGAATAATAGAATAGTTATTTATTAGTTTCAAATCCTTTTCTGTAAATCACAACTTTTTAAATTAATTTATTTAAATTTACGTTATATATTTTCAACATTCGACAGTACATTCAAAGAAAATTATTTGTAAAAATCAAGTGGAGAAATATAAAGGAAGATAATTTAATGAATTATTTATGCATAAAAGATACACAAATATTATAGTATAATACATTTATTTTTTAATTTAATTTATAAAATAAATATAGGATTAAATAAATGTTTTCATTGAATAAATTTAATATTTTTTGATCATTTATTAAAGATGAATATTGAAGTGCTATATTAAAAATATGTTTCATTTATTAGAATTTTATGATAATCTTTTAAAATCTATTATTCATATCTTCAATGTAAATATACAAGAAAATTATATAAAAATGTATCAATTTTTCTACCGTTTGAATAATTTTATTCAATTGTATTATCAAATATTAATTCTAAACAACAAATAAACTTGAAGTCGAAAATAAAAAGCAAATAGTTTTTATCCGACTTGAAAACAAAAACACCCACGCATAATGAAGATCCATGTATTGTTATGAACACATTTTAAAAGATATCTTTCGTAACAAACTAAAAATTTGCATGATTTATGCAACTTTGATTGCCAAAACGAAGAACTCTTTTGTGTTCCAAATACTTCTGTAAAAGTGCATCTTTTAACATCGTTTTCTGAATCCCGTTTGAAGAATGTCTAATGAGATGGGGTCCTTTGCTTGTTCGAACAGATTCTCTTTTGTTGTTGGGTTCTTTACTCTGATTGATAATTGTTTGCAGTGGGGAAAGAATAAGAGGCAGTTACAGTTGCGAATACTTGTTGGAATATCAATTATCTTTTCTTGAATCAGAATTCGACCCGAGTCTTTTCCGATTATTCCTAACTTTTCATTTTACTAGGCATTATTCTTTGCTGAAATGCTTGTAAAAGTTTCGGTATCGTTGATCATTTCTGTTCTCTTTCGCTTCGGACTTAAGAATTTATGTTTAATAATCACGAAGGGAATAATTTGTTGAATGAAAATTAATGCTAAGCAGCTACCCCGTGCGCTTGAAATTTTAAGAAATGACAAATATTCAGCGCTTTGAGACTGGTTCCGAAATGAAATTACTGGAATCCTTTGGCAAACGCGTCGAAACGAAGAATAAAATGAGAATGTGAAAGTTGTGTGCACAAAGCTAGTCGTTTGACACGCAACCAGCATTTCCTTTGTAAATAGTTTTAAGAAAATCTTTGATTGTTAACTATATCAAGAAAATAATTATCAATTCTAAAAACTTGCCGCAATTTTAACCATGCATATAGTTTGTTTAAATGCAAAAGTATGTGGTATTAATTCAGCACTTAATAATTTGCTCACATACTTTTAACTCTTGTTTAATATCAATCATTTTTGAAATATATTTCTGTCATTTTGACTACTTTTGAACTATATCATTACACAGAATAGAAATTGTAATTTGGAAAAGAATAGTTCGTCAAACACATCTTGTTCAAAGTTGTATGTTAAAAATATGCTTCATTAAGTATACGAAATTTGCATTTATAGTAATAAAAGCTAGAAATATATTTTATTAAATCCTATGTTAAAATATTTTAAAACATGAAACAGGCAAAAACTATAAAAAATTGTCTTAGGTACAGTTAAAAAATGCAAAATTATAACAATTTGTTTATTTGAAGTTTCAAAAATAATTTCTAATTTATAAATTTAAAATTAAATATAACTTATTTTTGTTATTTTTATTGCATAATTTTCAGTATTTTTTGTATATATATATATATGGCTAAAAGTAATTAAATACTACTAATATCATATTGTATTATGCTGACTAATATAAGGCTATATTTACATTTTTTCATAAACTTATGCATTATTTAATAAATATTATAAAATATAATTATGATTAATGCATTATATGTTAAAATTTTCATAATAGAACTTTTGAATTTGCATAATAATTATTTTGCATAAATAAGATATTTAGAGAACAAACAGTGAACCAACTTTCATGAATGTATAAAAAGTGAAGAAGTCAATACTATTAAATTGTTTATGCTGCTAACAAAAACTAAAATTTAAATTATTTGAATATTTTATTGTAATAAATTTAAACATCAATATGCGACATTTTAGAACAAAAAATTCGAAAACAAATAAAATGTCTATTATTTTAAGTTTTTTATTTTTTCAAAACACAGGGTGTGTATGTCTTTTATACCAAATATTTTTTTAAAAAAATTAAATACAAAAAATTCAAAATTGTTGCTAGTAAAAATCAATAATTAAATTATTCAAACTTTTTTATTAGAGTTTAACCTGAATATATGAGTTTATGTGAAATTTTATGACAAAGAAATCAAAAACAAATACAATTAGTATAAATTTCTTATGTATTCAAACAATTATATCTTGTTTTTTCAAATATTTGATTCAAAAATTCAAATACATAGTTTGAATAGCATGGTCAACATTATTGAATTGTTCTTGTTGCTAATTAAAATTCTACTTTGCCATTCTAAAAAAAAAGATTTAAATAATAAATTATTCAAATCTTTTTATTTGAATGACATTAGTATGCGAAATTCACAACAACATCAGTATATCAATGAAATCTTAAATAAATAAAATATTTACAATTGCTCTGTTTTTTATTTATTCAAACAATGATGTATTTTTTCCTAATTTTTTTATTTAGAAAATCAAATACAAATCAAAACTTATATAAAGTTTCATTTTTATTAACTCCTTAATTACCATTTTTAATTTCAAAGACCTAATAATTTTGTTTTGAGTTTTACATTAAGATTCGTATAATCAACTTAGGAAAAAATGCATTTCTTCCAAAATTTAATATTTTCTTCAGAAAAAGTCGATATCTTAAAACCTTTATTTAGTAATGGTTTGTGAAAATCAAAATGATATGAGTTTGACACGAATTTCATTTTACAAAAAACCATTTTGAAATGACAATAAAACTATTTATAATTAGTGAGCTATAGCTTTTTCAAATAGGTCAATAGTCTAGCAAATAGCTGAATGATCAATACACTGAATTACAATTTAATAGTTCATTGTTTCAAAACTTAATATTACAATTAAATATTGTTGTAGTTCAGAACCCATTATAGTACACAAACCCTAGTAGAATGAATCAATATGTAAATTCTGATATCAGAAAATGCAGTTACTACACAAATTATGTAAATGAAAACAATTTTACTCCAATGATACATATATATAATAATATTATAGTTTATAATATAGCACAGAAATAATTTTGTAAACTTGTTAGAAAAACTCAAACTCGTGTCGCATATATCTAATAATAGAATTAATTTCCTAATCTAGCTATTTACAATCACATAATGATTGCAATTGAATTCAAAACACGATTTATAATATAATTCACAATGCACGTAAGCTCTCTCTTAAATAATTCTTCTTAATAAAGAAGTTTCTTAGAGTTTGATTGACAGTCTTATACATCCCTAATTGCGCCGTTGATTGATTGACAAGAAAATGAGATATTCATAAAGACGTCTGTCAAAATAGTATTTCGTTTCTGCGGTATAAAAATTAATCTAATCATAGTTGCTCAATTAATATAAAATTAAGATATTATTAAAAATACGTCATTTTAGAAAAAAAAATGAAAATATTAATGTACAAATGATGAAATTAATTTGTTTTTTTCTACATAGCTTATATAAATAAACTAATAGGCAATTGTTTTGCAAATAAAGATTTGTGTAACCACTTTTTAATTAGAATTTTTTTATTTAAAAAACAACATATTTCCTAGC
>JAPDSC010089837.1:63175-77805 GCA_026290005.1 Latrodectus geometricus | reverse complement strand
CACTTTTTAATTAGAATTTTTTTATTTAAAAAACAACATATTTCCAAACCACATATAAACATTACTAACTACATATAAAAGAAGGAACTATGTTGGCTTAATTAATATAATATTGAGATATTTTATAAAATTAAAAATAAGACATTTTTAGTGTACAGATTTTTTAGTGCATGACATTTTTAGTGTACAAACGATGAAATTATTTTATTAGTCTGTTTGTTCTACATAACGTTTATAAATATACTAATAGGCAATTTTTTGCAAGTAAAGATTTGTGTAACCACTTTTTAATTAGAATTTTTTTATTTAAAAAACAACATATTTCCAAGCCACATATAAACATTACTAACTACATATAAAAGAAGGAAATATGTTGGCTTAATTAATATAATATTAAGATATTTTATAAAATTAAAAATAAGACATTTTAGTGCATGTCATTTTTAGTGTACAAACGATGAAATTATTTTGATTAGTCTGTTTTTCCTACATAACGTTTATAAATATACTAATAGGCAATTTTTTTGCAGGTAAAGACTTGTGTAACTACTTTAATTATAATTTTTTATTTATAAAACAACATATTTCCTTCCTTGTTTATTTCTGTAAATTACTTAATATAATTTTATAATTAAATTTCACATTAATTATATAGTCATCATTTACGTAGTTTCAATCAAAGCTGATAATTTATAATGGCCATAATAATAAAGTTCCATTATTTCGAATGAGATATGCTCATTTTATGTGTCCATTATTTTGTGAGTTAAAGCTTCAATGTGACTGAAGGTAACTTACATGTATTGCAACTTGATGGAATAGTTTTATAGCATTTAATTCAAATCACATTAACAAGCAATCAATGGATTGAAAGCACAAAGCGCCATTTATAATTCCCTCGTTTGTTCCGCCATTAATTCGAACTTTAAATTGTTTTAAGACCATTATCGTACCGCCGTCAAGCGATTGATATAGAAGATCTTGGAAGGAATTGCTGAAGGATTAAAAAAGAACGAGCGTGAAATGATAGAAAGATTTATGGAAGTACGAGTGCTTCTTTCCTTTTGCTGGAAATGAATAAATTTTTTTTATTGTTATTTTTACCTTTTATGCATTTCATCCTATTCTTCGATGACAAATGAATAATTATTCTGGAAGTTCTTTCATAATTTCGCCCTCATTAGTGTTCGTTTCGATTCGGGAATTCTTTTTAAAGAACGCATGTGTGGCATCAGCAGACGATAAATTGTCTCGTTAAGTTTTACTTTACATACGCCATCTTGTAAAAGGGAGAACTCATTAAAATACTTGTTCTACACAGCGAGGGGATCGAGTAGTCGTCTTGATAACTTCCACGTCGAAAACTTTTATGCGGCCGGAAATAACTACTTTGGTCATATAGTGATTGGAAGAAATAATTCGAATTTTAAAATGAGGTAAAAAGAGGAAGGGAGAAGTGCACTTTTGACATTGAGTGACGAAAGGAACTTTTTTTTTTTGTATTTTTATTTTTTAACTAAATTTGATTTCTCGAAATCCTTTTCATGAAAGATTTGTGAGATTAACGTTTTGAAAAATTATTAAAATGTTATATTAATTTTAGTTGATGAAAATGGAATTTTAATATTTGATCTTCTATTTTAATACTTGAAAAATATTTCTAACAATTTTTGTATAGGTCTCGAATTTGAAAAGTTCGAAATTGTAAAAACAGACTATAAACTTTGTAGGAAAAATTCCAGGATGAATTAGAGAATATATTAGTCTCATATTTATAGTATTTTAAAATTCAAATAATCAAAACCTCCCAAAATTTCTTTGCATTTTGATTTGCAAATCAAGTATGCGGGTTTGAGTATTACGTATTACGGCTATTACAAAATTTGTGATTTTTTAATTGAAATAACAGAAAAAAATTATTATATAGACTTTAAACTGTTTAAACAATTGTGATAATGATTACTGATGAATATCTTTAAATTGTTTCCTGGTAGACATAAAAGTTAATTTAATTTGTGATTTAAAAATAACTTAAGATACATTTTGATATACTTATGGATAACTGTAATTATTTTATAAACATTTATTTCGTTATTTAATTCTTAAACATTATCTCAAAATCTTCATTAAAAAAGAAATTCATGAATATTTTTATCATATTTTATCATATTATTCCTCTTTTTTCTATTGTATTTATATAGATTTATTTTATATAAACCTATATATGCATATATTATGTGTATTATATATATGAGTGTGTGTATGTTGTTGTATAAAATTTAATCCGCTGCAAGAAAATTTATGTGTTAAACGTCATAAAAGCTTATTTTAATTATTATATTTCATTTAAAATTATACATTTTGAGAATAAATTTTATTATTATCAAGCAAACATCTTTAATTAAGTCAATTAAAGAGAAATTAACATTCATTTTCACTAAATTTGATATGAAATATATTAAATTTATCAGTTTATCAAATTTTTTCGCTATTTTTTGAGGTAGAGAATATTTTAATATTCTTATACAAAAACTGAACATTTAAATCTAGAGAAATCGTTTTAGAAAGGGAAAAATAACCTCCCATGAAACAAGCATAAGAATTAACAATACATGAAAATAAACAATTGTATCCCAAAGAGCATGTTCATAATAATGAATTACATCAATTTTCTGAAAAATGCTTGTTAATTGCTTAAGAATTCTTTATAATTGGGAACTAAAGTCAGCTAAGAGATCTAATTATTATACAAAAAGCAGAAACAAAATTCTCTTAATTTTAGAATTTATAATGCAAATTTAGGTTTAATATTGTTTAAATTAACTTATCAATTGAAATTTCGTTTAATTGAGTTCATAAATAAAACCTTATTAAGTGAAGTAATTATTTCTTTAAAAGACTTATGTTCCTTAAGAGTTAATTATTTTATTATATTAACAAACGTTCTCTTCAAAATCAGTAAAAAATATCTTTATTTACAAAAATAAATTCATTTCACAAATATGATATAATAAGTCTACAATTAACCCAAGGAGGATAATTTGCAAAGCTCAATCAGTCCTTAAAGAATTTGAAATATTTAAATATCAACTCCAACGAAAACAATTTCAAAGACCACCAAGATGACAGTTTTTATTGCTGATAGAATACACAAAAGATCATTTGGCAATTTTTTTAGATATAAACACCATAAAAATAAAGCAATTTTAAGATAATTGCAAATTATCAAAACGGCACGTTTTGAAGATAATCTTAAATAATCCTTAAGGATTTTCTGTGCCATGAGAAGTATTAATTTTTCCCGTTATCAAATAACTAATCTTTTTATTTCAATTATGCATGGAGAAGTAAAATTATAACGTGAGGTTTAGTTTCTGTTGCCATTTTTTCAAACACCAATTTTGACATTTTAACTTAATCGAATTAAGCAAAACTTCTTTATATTCCCTAGAGCTTATGATATATTAACAAACCTAAGTCGTTGATATTAATTTACTGAAATATACGACGGAAAAACTCTTTTTAGTCTGTCAAACGTCACAAACGTATTTTACGAATTTGAATTAATGCTACACGCTACGATATCCATTAAGCTTTTACCACTGGGAGAATAAGATATATGAATTTTCTTTTTATACAATTTCCACTCACCGTAATTATTTGATTTTCTCAAATGGCAACGTAAGAATATGTGTTTAGCATATAAAAAGCTTTTTCTAAAATAGTGATAATCACTAATATTCTTGTTTCTTTTCTTTCAAATTATTTTACATGAGAATAATTTGATAAAAGTATTCCTTTGGGCATTAGGCAAAGTGACATATAATCCACTAGCATTTATCCAAATGCCTAAAGAGGAATTTTTCTGAAGATTTCCATGAAACGGAATTTATTTCTCTTCTTTCAATTTGTTATTTCAATTGAAAATTTTAAGAAGAAGCACATTCATGTAACGCTCCTCAATAGATCTCGCTATCTCAGTTTAATTAAAGCTCGCACTTTTCTCTAACTGCTTTTGTAGGAAGAATTTGAAAGAATTAACGAGATTAAATGAATTGAAGTAATAAAATATTAGTATAAAATTCGCATTAAATAGTTTGTTATATCACTTACAGATGCAATTTACTGACGTAAAATAAATTTTATAATTTCTATAAATTATCTATAAATTGTAATAAAATGTAGAAATGTATTTTAATATTATATCTATTAGATAGAGAGATGTTATTTTACCAATGAATTTTAAATGATTTGAAGATATATGCAGGAAGTAAAAGCAAAAAAATAATCAATAGATTTAATAATAGTCAATATTTATTTAATATTGTGCTGGGAATAAATTAAATACAAAAATGTTTTTTTTAATAATTTTATCTTTTATTAAAATAATTTAATTTAAAGTATTGTTTTTTTCACTTTTTATCAAATGTTTTAATACTGAAAATCAATGATTATCATAAATTTTTTATAAATGTAAAAATAAAATATTTAATTACCGTGATGAATTACTTATTACTAATTAAGTATTTATTATTTAAAATATTTCAAGTCAACAATATTAACCTTATTTAATATGCAGTTAGAGCAGATACATTAAACAATTATAATATTTATTTTCATTTATTATACATTATATAATAAGCATTCTTTTTATTTTCGTAAACACAACATACTCAAAATTTTATAAATTAAAGAAAATTAGCGTTTTCATAGAATTTCTTTAAAAATTTTTAAAGAGATATAATTTTCTGGAAATTTAATAAATATAATTTGCATTGCAAAATATAATATTGATAATTTTGTATCCAAGTCTTAGTATATTTACTTTGAGATTTTGGTATACAATAAAAATCATTTTTATCTCTTAAACCTTAAAATGATTAATCTTTGCATCAAAGATCATTAAATCAGATACTATTTAAACCATCAACGAGGAATTAATGAAGTGGTTTTCTCACGTTTTCAATATACATTTTAAGAATTATACATTCAAAATAATTATTATTGAAAGTTTGAAAATATTTTAATGCTTGTTAACCATGCAATTACACTTAAATAAAAATAATATTTTCCTTTTCATACATTTTACACAATACTTTCAACGATGTCCCTGTGAGACTGTTAAAATAAGATAATTTTTTTGAGATGTTTCTCTAAATAAGATCTTTTAGTAATCCTAATTTTTATCTCATTTCATATTGCTCTTCACGATTAAAATAACGATAAAACTCTTGAATAAATGAAACTGTAAAAACACTTAGCCTAACATATTTAGGTTTAACGTGTACAACAAATCTATTTATTTTCATCTTTATGTGTATTTTTAATCTTTCATGAGTTATAAGCTTATATTATTTGCTTTTATGGTGGAAAATATTAGTGGTAATTATTAAAATTTTTTGGTACTAAAAAATATACTTAATTATTATTATAATTTATTATTAAATTCTTAATTATTAAACTATTAAATTAATAAACTATTAAATTAATAAACTATTAAATTATTAATATAAATTTTGGTATTAAAAATACACTTAAAAATATTGTATAGATATATATAGAAGTATAAAAAATAAACAAGAGTTATATAAATATCTTTCCCCTCACTCGCTTGTAATTTGCTTACATTTATTTAATAATTAAAAAATAAGTGCAAATAAATACATTATTTTTATATATATGAAATACACAACTAGTGCAATATTTATAAATAAGTTTCGTCGAGTTTCTTCTTTATGAGGCTGTATGATTGCAACAATTGAATTTTCGTGGATTTCACTTCCCAGTATAACAACACTCAACTATTTAATAAACATTCAGGTTTCCAATATGCCATCCTGGGAACCGCTAATTCCCTGGCGGGTCGCTTTGAGAACCCCCCACCGTCCCCGCACACCCTCCTTTAGAAGCCTGCAACCGGATAGTCAGATAGGAGATATTATCATGTATTCTTCCGCGTTGCAATCCACGCGAAGGGATATAATAACGCGAATGCAGTAAACCGACCGTGGTAGGGCTTTAGTAGGTAGATACACTGTTCACCGAAGGGTGCAGTATGGTGTGGGGTGTTTCAATATTCTCAACTCGACCACGAGGGTGTGTAGAGGGTGGAGGAAGGGGGGGAAGGAGCAGTGGACGAAGCTTCAGAATTAATCATTTCTCGATCCACTGACCGCGGGTTTCTAGGGTGGCGTTAAATTTTGGAGGCTTATGAAGTGGCCGGACGCGTTACGGAGGTGTACCAGAGGACCAGCGGCAGTATTGGGAAGCTGCCACCCGTGACGCAAAATTCAATTTGTCTTTAGGAGATTTTAAATCAGGTGACGGTCGAGAATGTGAACACCACAAAGATGCGTCCGCAGCTATTTTCTGGAGGAAAATTTCCAGATAAAACGGTGTAGCGCTGGTGGCAGGATTTGCGTCTAGATGCGTCAGCGAAATAAAATTGTATATCCGAGAAACATAAAAATAAGTTGTTACCAAATAATTCATATTATATTATTAAAAAGGGGATATGTAAACAATTCTGAAGTTTTAAAATGTTAATATTTCAAATATATCGGTTTTCATTTTAATATTTTCGTATTATATTATAATTGATAATTTAATATTATATTATAATATTTTAATTTTTATAAACATTCTAATATTATAATTGATAACTCGTCCGTTCATTTATTATAATTGAACTTAACTTACTTCAACCTATTTTTAATGAATTATTGAATCCTTCAAATTTTACTAACAATGAAGTTTTTGAAATAAGGTTAAGTGAACTAGATTTGGTTAATAATAGGACAAACCACGTGATAGATTGACAAAAAACTAAATGGTGTTAAGTTCCTCAAATTATTTGCCATTATAATTAAAGACTTTTCACTGATTAATCATGCGTTAATCTATCGTAAGAGAAATAAAAATGAATGTTAGCTAAGGATTTAGAATTATAAATACAGATCTGACTAAAAGTAAAATATAATAAGCTCTATCATTAAATATTTGAGCGAGAATAATTACATTGTGTGTCTTACTTATTAATGCATAACTTAAATAATGTGTGTAAGGGTATTGCAGTATATTTAATTCCCATTTCACAATAGTGAAACGGTTACCTATGCAACTAGTCTGCGCAAATTAAAGATTTTCACGCTTGATTTACTTTTGAGGTTAGATGATTACAAAAAGTGAAATTTTATCAATGATGCTTCTATTTATCTTTAAACAATTTTAAAACAATTATTTTTGTCAATAATTTATGAGACGAGAATAAAAATTGATGAATAATTTATCTTATCACTTTTTTGTACTCGTACTTTATTGGAATACAAGCCAAGAAAGAAATAATAACAATAAAAATTTATTAATAATTTATCTTATCATCACTTTTTTACACTCGTACTTTATTGGAATACAAGCAAAAAAGGAAATAATGGCAATAAAAATTAATGAATAATTTATCTTATCATCACTTTTTTTTACTTGTACTTTATAGGAATACAAACCAAGAAGAAAAAATGACATAACGTAAATTTTCATTTGCGACATTTCTGTTAACATATTTTTCAATGTTCTCCACCCCCACAATTTGGATTAATTTGATTGATTATCTTCAATTGTGGTATAGACATATTTATATTTTTTCTGCTATTTATAAATTCTAGAACTATAAGAAAAATGGCTCAGTGATACACCACTTCTCTTCAGAACATATTATAAGGCATTACTAGTTTCAGGCAGTGTAACGGGAATGATAATAACTTCTTCCTCACTGTGATAATCACAGCTTGAAATTGATAAATAAACTAATCTCATGTGAATTTTCTTATCCGAGGAAAGATACTTATGGACTGAAGCCATCAGTCCATAAGTACCTTTTCTCATCAAATATTCATACTCATGTTTATACATCAGTGTGGCGAGAAAAGCGGGACTAATCTGGTTTTTGCCTCTTTAACTGATTTTCATTCAAAATGTTGCTGTTAATGTTAAGATTTTTTCAATTCACTAATAGCTAAAATCCACTGTATATACTTTAGAAAAATACTTCCCATACATTTTTCTTATCGAAAAATGACTGGCCGTAAATGACAGGTAACAATAAAAAAATATATCAGAAAATTCATTAACTTAACATCTGATATGCCAATTTAATAAAATATTTTTGGAATTAATTTTTAAAGTTTACATTTTATGTGCCGCGCAACCTGTCTAGTGGTTAGAGTAACTGACTACGGATGGGACCTGAGTTTGAATCCCGGCTCGGGCATGGATGTATTCTCTTCCTATGTGTTTCTTGTCCTTTCCTCAGATGATGGATGAATGTGTCCGCCCTATAAACGGTTTTTGGTGGAGTAACGTGGGTAGTGGTATATATAGGGCTTATATTTTTACACTAAAATTAGGCTAATTCCTAATTTTTCTAAATAAACATTCTTAGACATATTTAAATAATGAGATTTTAACAAAAACTTTCAAATTGCATTCGTAATAATAGTAAAATTTAGACATTGTAAATATTTTTATTAAGTATTTTACCAGAAATTTAAATCAGAATTCTAAAAAATACATTGAGTTGCATTTTTCAAAATACCGAACATATTTAAAAAAATAATATATTCTCAGTATTAAAAATACAGAATAAGATATACGGGGCTACAAACTATAAAAATAATTTATATTCCAGATTAAACAATACAGTTTTATTTAAATAATTAAATTTATTTTATTTCGATAATGAATAACACTTTGACGATATTGCGATTGTGTACCTTAACTTTTTCATCTGTTTAATTAAGGAAAAGTGAAACAGGCTTTTATAATTTGGTGTTTAGATCTAACGAATTTTATCAGATTCATTTGCTTCTGCTATTGCACACACAAATCCTAAATACATTGATTATATAGCATGAGTTTTATTTATAATTCTAAACATATTGACGAAATAATCGAGAATAAGTCAGAAAATATTTTACATGCAATTAAATTAACGAGGTAACTGATTATTTAGATGATCTCACTTAAAAGTTTACAATTTAGAGCAACATATCACTTTTAAACAGTGCTATGATTACATATGACGTTATGCAATAGTATATCTCCATCCATAATTTTCTCAGAGAACCAACCTAAATTTCAGTGAGTATTTATGGGACGAATAACATGTCAATTAAAGAATTGTTTCAATTCTACAGTGGATTGTTCCTATTTTCAAAGTTGAAATTAATTAAAATATATTCACTGTAAAAAGCTATTAAGAATCAAAACGCATGTATAACATGATTTCAACACTAGCAAAATTGACTTGATATTATTGTGAACTAATTTACATCATATATTTTTTTTATATAAAGAATAATTATATCGCATTATCTTCTTAAAATTTTACATGATACATTTTTTAAATTTTTGAATGAGAATTTTAGATAAATTCGAAAGTCTTGGTAACACAATATCGGAGATAAGGCAATTAAATTTCCTTATCTCCGATATTTAATTTAAAAGAATTTCTACCTCAATGTATGTGTTCTAAGTTCATTATATTTAGTGAACTGACTTAAAGAAATTCCTCAGTAATCAGTGGTTTCCATAAATCAAACGAAAGATAAAAAAAAATAATAAAAGCGGTATTTATGTTTATAGAAGCCGATGGAGTTTGCTCTTGAATCAGATTATCTGAAACTCGATGCCTCGTGTCCATTCCGCTATTTGGCTTTGACGTTTGTTCCTCCCTTTTAATGTCTTGATTTACACAGGATCACAATGCACCTCAAGAACTTTGCTCTGTGTAAGATCTGGAAATTTTAGATCTTAAGAAAACTCACATTTTTTATTGGTATTTTAATTGTTGATTATAGACCGCAATATTTTAAATTTTGATTCTAGAAATGCAATACTTTAGTCATTGATACTTGAAAATGCAGAATACCCTATCGTGAAATGTAGAATACCCTTTCGTTCTATTTATAAAAAGGTCCCTATAGAAAGGGACCTTTTTATAAATAGAACGAAAGTTTATGCATTACATCAATTAGAAGCTAATGATTTGGATTAAATGAACTAAGCCTGGTATGACTTTTAGATTCTAAGGAAATTTAAGTTTTAATATTTTAATCGTTGAGTCTAACAATTGCAATATTTGCTGAAGATATTGGCCCATTAGTAAATATAACGAAATTCATACATAATATCAATTAGAAACTAATTTGGTTGATTATAATTTTTGAGCCTTGAAACCAATTTTTGGTATATGACGACTGATTCACTTGGTTTTAAAGCTTAAAGAAATTCCAAGATGCTGGTATTAATTATGCTTGCGGTAAAATTGAATCCACTATCTATTCCACAAAAGACCAAAAGACGAAGCATTCAGCTTCTGTATACCTCAAGTAATTAATTTGATTAAAATTATATTCTTATTTTGTGTTGTGAATTTGTGTATAATTTTTATTATTTTGTGTATAATTTTTACTTATTTTGTGTATATGTAAGTCCACTTTTAATATTAATGTGTACTAAATTTTTTGTGGCACTTAAAGCAATACGCTATTTAATTTGAAATAAAATATCTGTGTCAAAATTCTAATGAAAAAAATGACTGGATTTTTTAAAGAATTTAGGTTTGAAATTGAAACCTAAATTCTTTTCATTTTATTTAATTCAAATTAATATGATGAAATTAATAATCATTTATTGGAAGGAATTTAAAATATTGAGTTTATTTACTAAAGTAATAAATTTCCTTTTTTTTAAAAAAAATCAATATTCAAGAATTCAATGTGAAATTCTTCGATTTTATGAAATGTAAAAATAACTAACAGTGATGTTTTAGTATTCATATTCTAGTTATAATAATTGATTTATTTGCTACCATTTTTTCAATCTAGAGATCAAAGGCAAAAAATTATAATCCAAGGATAATGGGTAAAATGCTGATAAATTAAGTATTAGACAACGAAAAATAAGATATGAGTCAAGATTGTATAAAGTATGTCTATTTTAGTAAAAAGAATCAAGCAATTTATAATTAATTTAATATACTTTTATAGAAAAAATAAAACTAGTGATACATATTGCTTATAAATAAAACATATATTCATATTATGCAAAAAAATATTTCTCAGTAAATAAAACAGTTTCTGTACTTATAAATAACTTTTTCATTTTATTTTTAACCTATAATAAACTTAATCAATTTCAAATGTAAATGTAATCAATAAGCTTGACTGAATTTTAAAGATTTCTTCATAAACTTCCTTATAATTATTTTTCAAATCTAAAATAGTAATTTAATGTAATTTTGATTCAAAATTTTGAAAAATCTTATTTTACTACATTAAATAAAATATAATGATAAATAATTAGAGTTTCACATGAATTAGTATATATAATGAATACCGGTTATTTCTATTAAATCAAACTATTCCTCTTCAATGTAGTATAATTAAATTCAATTTTTTGTTAAAAATACATTAACTTTAAAAATAAAGTTTTTTGTTTATCTAATATTAAAGTTTTTCTTGCTATGATACTAAACTTCATTTTTTTTGTTATGTAAATTGAAATATGAAGTAAGATTTTTAGAGTAAACTTATTTGTTTTGAAAAGAAATAAATTACAAGCATTCCTTTTTAAATTTGCATTATCATGGGTTTCACTAATTTTTTAATGTACTCATACATTTACTTTTTATAATGATTACACGATTTATTTATAAAATAAGCTATGTTAATTTGATATTATTTATTAAAAATGTGCTTAACAAAATAATTTTTTTTATTAAATGATATCAAATAAACATAAGTAAAAAGTTTTAATCCTTTCATTTTACCAAATTTCAGTAATTTTTTTATATATTCTTAACTGATGCTCATGGTTTACGAATTCTGTTTACTGACTAATCTTTTGATTCCTGCTAATATGTTATAGAAAATCTTTTGACAATAAACTTTTTTAATACTTTCCGCTAATGATGTTGGTTTTACTGAATATTATTCGAAGTTAAATAACTACTTTATGAAAATTATGTTGAAAATATGTAAAATTTTAGCCATTATTATTAATTGAATAGTTTTCTATTTTTTTAATGTTACACTTTTATCATTAATGTCTCATTTTTATCATTTTATAGAATCTAATTTAGGTTTATAATTTATGATTTTTTAATCAAAAATTATAAACCTAAATTAGATTCTTCATTGAGGTTTTCTGAACAATTCCATTGAAAATTAAGTTCCCGTGAAAATATTGTTGTATAAGCGGAATGTTATTTTTAGCATTATTAATTGCATTAAAGACATTCTTGGAACTCGAGAATTTCTTTTAAAATTCTTTCTTTGCATAAATTGCTTGAATAAGGAATTTAAAAAAATCACTCTTAAAGAAAAAACTCATTTTCAAAGAAAACTTATTTATTTGAAAGTGAGGTTCCTTGTTTTAAAATTAATTTAAGTTACTAAATAAAATTTTTCATTAGTTTATAAAGCGAAATATTTTATGTCAATTCTGAAATATTTTAATTGTAATCACTGTTTTATTCTAGGAAAATTTAAATTTGATATCAAATGAGATTTTTTTTTTATTTTTATGTTATGAAAGTTTTACTTTTTTCTTATTATGTGGGAATAATCATAAAACTCAGTTTCCTTGAAATCTTCACAAATAAAATTCATATATTTTTATCAGAATTGTTAGATTTCCTTTTCATACGATGTAGTTTTTGTTATCTATTGTTTCCAATACTAAAGTTTACAAATAAGAATTTTTATTGAGTCAATAAATTCTAAGTCTATTTTATTATCAAAAATGTACAAGTAAATATTTATTATTTTATTGATTGCTTAAAGTGAGTTTACTTTCTTACAAACTTATTAGTTTCATAGAAATTTTTGAACATCAATTAATAGATTTGGGTCATTTTTATCACTATATAATAGATTTACTGTTAAAAATTTAGAAGATTTAATGTTATAAAATTTACAAACGGAATTATTATTCATGAAAATTTTGAAATTAAATGATTTCGATTTAAATTAATAAAAAAATCCATGAAAACATATGTATATATTTAAATATCTATACATCATTGTTTAAATTTATAATTAAAGAATTTATGTAAAATGTTACTAAATTCTCTTTTTTTTTCCAAACCAATATTAGACAGAAATATAATTCATAGTTTTGAAATAAATTTGATTAATATACTATTTTTACAAAATGACTAATATGAATTCATTTATTAAGAATATTTGAAATATTTCACTTAAAATAATTCATATTTCAAATATGATATATTGATTTATAAAGTACTTTATTTATTTCCTAACAGGATTACAATATAATTATCCATGAAAATTTAATTTATAACATTATTACTTATCAAACTGGAAATTATCTCTTAGGTGAAAGTTTACAAAAGTTATTACAAAGAAGTTAAAAGCTCTTTGCAAAAACTTTTATCATACTATAATCTATTTTCAAAAATAATTTATCATCCATATTTTTAATCATAAAGACTTACAAATAGGGTATTTAGTGAATTTAGAATTATATTTGAAATAATTAATTAAAGAAAATAATAAATGAAATTTTAAGTGCAACTATATAATTGACTTTTAACAGATACTTAAAATTTGTGTGACTAATAACTTAATAATTAAAGTCAGTGTGTAACAAAAATTTGTAGATAGGGCATGTAAAATTATATTAATATAATATTATTTTTTCTAAGAAACATGTCGTGAATTAAAATTAATCAGATTATATATTTTAATACTTATTTAAATTCATTTTTAAACACATTTCTACTACAAACATAAAAGAATATTATAATGAAATTATCTAAATGATATAATTGAGTTTCATTATGAAATCAAATTTAAAATATATTATATAGATAATTAATTTATATTATATTATATATATGCGAAAAATGCAGCTATAGTTATTCAATAAAGAAAGATGATTAAAATATTCTCTCATTATTCTAGTGAGCTCAAGCGCTAAGAAGTTTCACACAAACAAGACATTTAATATAAACTTCCATCATTTTAATTTAATAAATATAAATTAAAGTGTGTAATATAAGCCTGTGAAGTTAAACTAGAAATAATTATTAAGATGAAGTTGGCATCAGCTCAACAAGGTCTCCTGAGTATTTTGAATCCACAAATTTAACAAATTACATTGAATTAAATTTTATGGGTATATTTTAAACATAAATATTAAATGCATGCATTCAATCTCAAAAGACTAAAAAGAAAGGGACGAAGAATTAAAAATATAATACTCAATATTATAATAAATATAACATAAAAGTCTCGTCTATGAATTCTTTGTTTGTAATATGCTTCAAACAGATAATTTCCACCTATTGAAAATATGAAAAAAGTGGCTCAACGCCTTGGGACTTTTAGTTATGGTCTAATGTTTTTCAATTGGTCCAAGCCACACCAATGGAGAAATGTTCTTCTGTTGAATTAAATTTAGAACCTGCTACTTTCCAGAGAAGAAAAATTTACATTTTTTAAATAAGATACAGTGGTCAATCTTTCAATGAAACTCTCTCTCTCTCTCTCTTTTTAGATAGAATAGAATAGAATAGAATAGAATAGAATAGAATAGAATAGAATAGA
>JAPDSC010089837.1:40852-57993 GCA_026290005.1 Latrodectus geometricus | reverse complement strand
TATATATATATATATATATATATATATGTGTGTGTGTGTGTATATAATATATATATATATATATACAGAGAGAGAGAGAGAGTTTTAAAATTATTTTAATCATTCCAACAATTTATTTTACTTTATAAATTATTTTAAATACCGTTTGATTAACGATAATCTAGAATCAATAATACCAAATTTATTTCACTAGAACTAGAAATTTATCCTTTGATATTCATTTTTGTTAAAATGCATATTTTTAGTTGAATATATTTGGGTGTTTTATATGATATATTATGATAAACACAATATATATTTGTAAAAAACATGTTTTATTCACATTGTGTAAAAGCAGTTAATGCATAGAAACTTAAATATTTTTTAATTAAATTTAAATCAAATAATTTTTTATCAATATTTAGGAGAAATGGTAATTATAATTGAAATTAAGCCACAATCTGAATTTGAAAGTGTCACTATTAATTATTAAATGTCCCTTAATTCTGTTAATCGTATAAATTTTAGAGAATTTTGTTTCAAAACTAACACCAACAAATATTTTACGTCCTATATTTAAGTTGTATAAAATGCATAAGCCCCATGCATGTCATTATATAGTCTTATGTGAAAAGCTTATACGAATAAAAAGTTTTTTTGAGAAAGATAAGGCAATTATATTGTCAACTTAAGCATTTACGCATTTAATAAATTATATTAAACACATTTAATTTTTAATTTTGATATTATGTGATAAGTTCAAAGATATTACTTTATTACAATACGAAAATATTAAATTACCACAGTTAACAAAACATACAAGAAAGTTTGCATAGCAGCATGTTGTTGGAATTCAATATAATGTAAGCATAATCAATGGTGATGCTTTCTTAAATGATCCCAACAATAGATTGTGAACAGTGTCAGTTTTTTCTTTCTCCTTAAATATACATGATTCAATGTTGAAATTGTTATTATATTTGATAAATTATTTTCTTCTCAGAATAATTCATGAGTACCTTGATTTTCTTCGCTTTTACTTTAAATTTAACTTGTATCTTTTGAATAAATTCCAATCAAATATATGGCTTATTTTTTACAAACAAATAATTTCTATATTTTTCATTTTTTTATCTTCTGATCAAATGCAATTTTAACCATTTATTATTCTTATTACTTAAAGACACAAATTATTAGTGATTCTAGATGCTTGCAAAAGTTTTGAAATTTCTCACAGCATAAATAAATAATTATAACAAAGTTGGAAAACTATTTTTTAATGGACTAATTGTGAAAACTTAAAGTGGTAATTACATGATCACCACTTTAAGTTAGCAGTATAAAGTCGTAATTTAATGGAGTAGTGTGAAAACTTAAAATAAAATTTACATGTTTAGATGAGGACCTGGCTTGTAACTGGCTTGGTTGTGGTTTAAATTTACGAAGAAAGTACCAGTATTTGGCAACTATGGTCACATATTGTTGTTGTTGTTGCATATGACACTTGGCGTAGCAAACTCGCCGTTAGGGACTGAGCGAATGAAGTCAGATAGAAAGTCGTTTTGGAATAGAGCACTTCCCAACGAAAGTGTAAGATTTTGGCTTATAGATGGCAGCACCATCTGGGTCTTCCAATTTAGAGATAGGAAGCCAGAGAAGATTCAAGGCCTGGATCCTAACGGCCTCAGCAGAGGTATTAATTTGGAATGGAAACGTGGAGGACATTGCGACCAGGAAATATTTTACGTGCTCCAGTCGCTATTATTGAACAAGAGGGATCTTCGGATAAGCTGGAATTCCAACTCACTGGGTAACTCTTTCGGTAACGAGAAAGATGCCCTAACCAACCAGGCCACCGCAGGCCTACTTTGGTCATATGAAACAAGTAATTTCAAATGACTGCTATAAAAAAAAGAAAGATTCTTATAAATGGAAGAAAATAACGAAGTGTTTTCATATGAATCTGCAAAATCTAGTCAATAAGTGTGGAAATCTTATCGATATTTCTGGAAGGGTATTCTTGAATTTTACAACTTTCAACATTCAACTCATTTCAACGCCTTTAGCAGTGATAAATAAAAAAATGAATGAATAATAGTTAAGAGGATTAAAATTAAATAATATTTAATTAATGAAATTTATTTCCAATGGATATAATAATAGTTTCGCTGCGACTCGAAGCTTATCGATGTCATTTATATAATATGAATATTTTACATATTATATAAAAAATAGAATATAATATTTTGACTTTTTTATTATCTGAATAGAAACTAACTGAAAAAAATACGTGCTATGGTATCAGTTTAAAACGAAACCAAAGGGATTGGAGGAATTGTTTTGTCTCTAAATATTTTCCTGGTCAAAATTCATTAGATATCGATACATTCTTAAATATAAGGTATACTAATGCAAGGAACTCGTATCGTAAAAATAAAAAATTTCCTTCAAGTGATCAATATTTTGTCATCATCCAGAAATTAGATATGTGGATAAACATTGGTAAGCCTACAACTAAGTCCAGATTACCATCACTTTATATGAATAATTTTAAGGAATTTCAAGAGAAAAATATTATAAAATTATCAAATAAAAGTAGAATATTAAAATTCTATAAAAAATAATAACTCACATTATGCAAAACTGTCAATTGCATATTGCGTTACTACGATACAGAAATTGTACTGCTAATTATACTAAAAATGAAAAAACAAAATAATGCAAAAATAAAACGAATAATGTTATACTAACGCAAAGAAGAGACGTATATAAAAATCAGAAAAGAAGCAGTTATTTTGCCACAATGCAAAATATAAAACAGGGGTAACAGTGCATATTATAAAGCATATATAACGTAACTTCACCACTTCAATTTAAATTGACCAAAAACTATTTTGTGAAATTTTATATTTTTTTAAGCAAATGTTGGTTTTGGTCTACCAGATAGTTTGACATTATCTGTGTTTGCACAGACACTTTTAAAATTAGAAAACTACTTATCTAATATTTGCTTCGATGGAACAGAGTCTGAATAAAATTTATTATGTCATTGTTAGCTTCAATAGTATTTCCCGTTAAAAAGCAATTCGTTATAAGCGCACGAAATTTGGATTTCTCCTTAGTGTTGAAAATTACAAAAGTATAGTCGATAAAACTATTGTAAATGGAGAAATAAACGATAAATAATTATGAGACATCAACACGTGTCATTTGAATATCAATATGTTTTAAAAATTATATGGTTTTGTGAATAGTGGGAAGATCTATTTGTCGTCTAACTAATAACTGATTGGTCTGTTAATGATATTGATAAGCAAAGTGTTATGCGATCTAACTGACCAATAAATCATGAATTCCGCATAGGTTGGGGAAAAAGAAATCCATTATTTTAACGTGAACTTTATGTAACTTCTTTTGGATTCACTTTGTAAAAAGGTTTAAAACAGCTTTCATGTAGATTTTTAGGTCTTGCGCGTTACGACTGCTGACATGCAGTTAACTTCGATCATTTTTGATATTTTATAGACATTTTCGACGACGCTGTATCCACATGCGAGGTACATCTCTAACATCAAAAATTTCCGAACGGAATCGACGAAGCAAAAATTGTACGTAACTGGTTGTTACAGTCTTATATAGGACGATAAACACCTTTCACAATTTTAGCCACCCAGCTATCTTTTTCGCCATTACAAGAGAAGAACGAAAATGTATCGAATTTTCTGTTTGTTGTCTTCCATTTTTAAACCCTTGTACTCGTAACTGAATTAATCAAACAAAAAACTGCTAGAGGATATTTTAGTGCCAAATGTCACCCTTCCAACGAGCACAAATCTGAAATTGTTTGATAGATACCTCACGAGATATCGATCACTACAGACGTCTACCGAAAAAATAATGGATTACTTTTTCCCCAAACTAATATATTACTATAAATTACACTATAAAAGATCATAAAAAACTTTTATGTGATAAAACTTTAAAAATATTATTTCAGTAGAAACAAACACGAAACATTATAACTCAAATCTATTATTAATACATATAAACATGAAGGCATACATGACATTAAAAAAATCAAGGCTCTCTTTTTTTAATTTTTTGCATGTAACTAGTTTCGTGTGAAATTTATATTGACCGCTTTCACATTTTAACTTGTATGACACGACTTAATATTCACCCGATTAAGTCTCAAAAACTATGCTCCACAATTATTACGCACATGATTCATTTCAGCTTCCGATTGTTGCCACACAACCGAAAGTGAAATTAAAATAAATAATAAAAAAAATATAGAACAGAACGTCTCAATTAGAACAATGGCGTGTGCTGCAGTTGCCATAATTGACTGGAAAAACTTTTGCGAATAGATACACGCTATAAATGTATCGACAAGAAACAAAAGTGAAAACGAAAAAATGGATAAGCTGTCCAGGGAAAAAGGTAAAATTGTGGCCGAAAAATAACAAATAAGCTTAAAAGGAAATGGAAACCAGAAAAGAAAAGATAAAAAGGAAAAAAAAAAACCAAACGATTCGAATTATTAATATTGCACCAGAAGACTGCTCACGCGAAAAACGGAGTATTCGCACGTTCGTACGCCGCCACGACACGTTGGGAAGAATGTCCCCGCCCCTTTAGCGTCACGCGATGCTCTGGGGCTGACCAATTTCCGTGCCCGTTTTCTTTCTTGTCAGCTTCAACTACCTCCTTTTCTCCTTTTATTCTTTCTTTTCTTTTTATTTAGTTTTTTTTTAAAAAGCCGTTTCTGTATTTCGAATCCGTCTCTCTAATCACGTAAAGTGTTTTGTCGACAATGGTGTGATGAGGAACGCCTTCTGTGTTGCCAATCCTGCCCAAAGAAAAGTTCGACTCACTCTCTCATAATCGAACTTCGAGGAGAGCCCTACATACTAATGTCATCTGTTTTATTTGCATGCGAGTTTTGGCACTTCCATGCTCTTAAATTCTACTTCATTGATTAAGTTTGAAACCAACAATTGTTTCATTTGCAACCAAACCGGCAGGGTTCCATGTTGTATGTGGGGAATTGTAAATTGATATCACGCAGCACGGAATATTTCTGGTACAAAGGTCAAACCTCTGACATAAGTAGAATATATTATCAACTGAACTGTTACTACTGACATTAGTCCTACGTTTACACTCTTAATCTTAATACTGTGTAAATTAAGATGATATCTTTATTCAGTCAAATATTTATAGCTATTAATCATGAATTAATTAAATTACTAATTGAGATGCATTCGTTGAAATTACTAGCTTAATTGATATGTCTAAAGCTGTAATGTCTTTCATTATATTTGGAAAATATAATGAAATATTTCTTTTTACATTTAAGTTGAAAATATTGCACTCATAAAATGAAAATTTCATATTTATTATACATGCATCAAACGACATCATCATAATTATGATAATTCAGGATTATTCACAATTTTTTAAAATAAATTTTATTTCTTTTTCTACTACACAGCTAAATCGGCTGATAATATTTTTTAAAATAAACCACCATAGCACAAGTATTATAAAATAAATTTTTGCAACTATTTGGTTTCTATTCCTTTAATTTCATCTTCTAATGATTTTTTTATACTGCGAATTCAAAAAAATTGCAAATAACTGTCTGAATACTTACTTTTTAATATGTATTTGAATATTTCGAACTAACATTTACTCAAATTTGTAAAATGAAAATATCAGTATTTCTATATATCTGCATGTCGTATCTTATGAATTAGTAGTTAAAATAAATGAAGAAAAATATATAAGGCCTTTGAATTAGATTCAAGTGCACGCTTATATAGTTTCAACTAGTTTTAATGAAATTTGAAAATAAGTATGTATTCTAATTTTTACTAATAATGTTAAATACTTATAGCTCATATGCTTTAGTTTCACTAAAAGTTCAGTTAATAATTTTAGATGCTGATGTATAATTCTTAAAAAATTTTCGCAGATTACTTAATTTTATTTGTCTGTTTGATAGAGATTTCCCATCCTTGTTTCACATATTTTAGTGCGCATTCTTAAGAATGCGCACTAAAATCTATCTTATAAATATAATTATACTTTCTTCGTAAATTCTCCCTTTTCTAAATTTATGAAATTAAGTATTGTATTTTCTATTAAAAAAATTATGAGTTTTATAAGATAAAAATAGAATGTGTCAGTTTTGTTGATGACAGGAAATTTGATCCTTCTTTTTTTTTTATTTGTATCTTTAGAATACAACTATTGTTCTTACACTTTATGCTCTTACTTTTACCTTAGTTATATATATTCTTTAATTTTTGCTGTAAATTTACTCATACTTTTAGAAATGAAAATTTTTGAGTTATTTAATTGAATAATATAATGCGAAGCTAAAATATTTGTAATATGTAATTATTTTCGAAAATGCATATTTAAAGATTTTAAAATCAATAAAAAGTTTTGCCACCTTATGTCTTTCAATGAAAAATTTCTGACTGATTCTGAAGGACTAGTTCATAATTTTTAAATTTATGCAATAGTTTTTTTTATGAAAAGGAGAAATTATTTCCTAAAAAATCTTTTCTATGCTACTATTAGGAAACCAGTTAGAAAAATGAGAAAAATTTTTCGCTTATTTTTTTTAATTTTAATGTATAAATCTTATTTTACAAAATAACTTGCAATTTTTATAAAAGAAAAAGCCCCCCACAAACCCAATTCATTCGCCTCTCAATAAAGCATGCCATATTTTTGTAACAAAAAATTTTACAAAAAACAATGTTCCATACAAGATATCCATCCTTCTTGTATGGAACAAGTTATTTTTTTTTATTTACTCTGCTAAACATCGTTCTGATAAACAAATATTCATTAAAAAAATTTTAATAATTTTTTGATAAAATTATTCTTAAAACTACAAGTGTACTAAATATCGATTACCACGGTAAACTGTAATACAAAAACAAAATTCCTATAAGCATATAAAAACATTTTTCCTTTCAAAATATTTTAACAGATTTTTTTATGAAAAATATATTTGCAGAAAAAAGTTCTTATAAGCTTATATTTAATACATTTTGAAGAAAACTAAACCTAAAATTATTTTGTATGTTTATTTTCTCTTTATAATAAAAAAAAGAATAAAATGTGTATTTCATGTTATGAAAATTATTAAATATTTCATAATTTGCAAATAAATGATATTTAGAAAACATGGTGAAATTTCCAAACAATATAATTTTGAAAAATATATTTGACATATTTTCAAATATCAGGAGTTTTAACCTGCAATAAATATGTTTTGCCAAATGTAAGATATATAATAAATATAGAAAATTTCTCACGATGGAAATTTATATCATCTTTTTTAATAAAATAAGTATTTCAGTACTTTGAAATTAATATGTATTTAGAAATTATATTAAAATTTAAAAATTAACTTCTTTGAATCTGATAAAATAATTGTACAATTTTAATGAATTTTACTTCCTATAAAGCTGTGTAGGTATTATTAACAATATAATATTTCAATTCTAAGATTATACATTTTCTAATTGTAAAATAATAAAATCTTCAGTATTAGGTAGTTAATATATATTTAACAAAATAAAATCTTTTAGCTAATACATTGTGCTGCTGAAAAAACAATTACATTTTTCAATTTATTCCAAAATTGAAATTTTAATTATATAAATTCATACTAAAAGTGCTTATATTCATAAACGTGAAAACATTTCAAAATATGTATGGTATATTTTATCCTTTTCAAAGTAACAAAATCTTTAGAGAATAGAAATTAATTCATACTTTTCTAACATAATTTAAAACTTGTTCAACTCATCAGTAGTATGGACTTGAATAGTACTGTTATATTTCTTAATTATCAAAAACCAGTTTTTAATTTTAAGAACATGTCTCGATATTCTTTGTAATAAATTCATTTCAATTTGGATAAAATCTCTACAATATAATAAATATTATAAAATTTACTAATAAACCCATATTTATAAAACAATAGAAATCTGAATATTAATTTTGTATAGTATAAATATGTTTTTAAAAATAGAATGTTATATAAGAATTTTTTTTTAAAAAAGTTAAAAAACATTCTTGTGGTTAAAAAGAAAATTATTCTGGTTTAAAAGTAAAAAAAATTAAGCACTAAAAATGTTCAATAATAATTTGATAATAAATTTATTTTGAAAATTAATTAATTAAATCTTAATTATTAAATTAATCAATTATTAAATCCTGCTGCTGCTTTTTGAACCTTGAATATTTGTAAAGTACTTAAAACACCTCAAATTTATATATTATATATTTTAAATATAAGTATATCTGGGACAACTGACCGGTGTCTCTACTACGTCATACACAAATTTGCATACTTATTATTACTTCATATAATGGCAACACGAAAATTGAAAGAGCTTTCTTATTTACTTTGCGTAAATACTATTTAGAAAATGGCAACAAATACGAAAATGGATGTAACTTTCTTATTTACTTAGTACAAATACTATCAGATGTACTAATTATTTAAATCGTTAGTAATCGCTTATTTAAGGATTATTTGCTGAAGTTTGAGATTTGTAGAAGCTGTCAACTATAAAATTTAGAAATTGATGTCGAATGATATTAACTCGTAAAGTAGGATATCAAATGTAAAAACCTTATAGAAAGTATAAATATGTGAGAGTGTAGTATTCTAAGAATATTGTTCGAAAATATTTCTTCCATTTTTATTTCACCCTTTTCTTTTGTTTTCCTTATCCTTAAAAAATCATTGTAATATTTCATTATTAAAAATAATCCTTAAAATTTTGTAAATTTTTTGAACTATTACAATTTGAGAATTTTAACAGATATTTCGTTTGATAAATTTGAGAAGTATATTGAAAAATTTTAATGCTTTTATTTATTTCTTTTAACTTCAAAAGATAGAGCTGAAAAAAAACTTCCGAGACCATAATCCGATAAGAACTTATAATCTTTGCTTTTTTTTTTTTTTTTTATCTAGTAAGTAGTGACTTCCGAAGGAGCAACAGGGTGGAGCTTAGAGGAAAAATCTCAATATCTTCCTACTCTTAAGAGCTAAAGAAATAGATAATGTAAAGGGATACAACAATCGGAAAATATTTCAAACTAATAAAATAGAATTCTTAAATTTGATAATAGACAAGATTTCTTCTGTTAACTATCTCCATATTTTCAATTATATTTTATTAAGATTTCTAATCGAAATACTGTAGCTGATATTTTATTGTAAATATTGTAAATTAATTTTCCAAAAAGAATAAAATGGCTTTTTAAGAAATCGTTGTAAAAAGTTTGATTTTTCCATAAAACTGCAAATTTGATCAATTTTACACGCGATAGTAAAAATATACTAATTTGTTTTATAAAAAATAAATGATCTTATTAAATTATTTAATTTTCTATAGATGCATATTATTTTTCATTATGTATTTTATTTTCCGTCATTTATCTGAATTTAAGACATTGCTTCATTTTATCTACACGGTTTGGTTTGAGGTAACTTGACTAATTAGAAAATTTTAGTTTCATACAATGTAACAATGCCCTCGTTAAAGTAATTAGTATGATTATTACGATTAATTATATTTATTATAAGATTATAGGTAAATGTGTAGTTAATTATATATTTATTCTCAAATTGTATACTTATTTGTGTGTAATGTATCTTTCGTAAAACTTTTAACATCTTAAAATGATTGAAAAGTAAAAATTTTATCTGTTTGAATTTATGAAACAATTATTGATTTATTGAAACAAATAATTTATAACTAAATTTATACCTGATTTCATATTTTATTTAAACCTTTTAAAGGAAATTATGTAATCACATTTTGTGAGATTACCTAGGTGTGTTATTTCATAATTTGACACATTCTTTTTAAACTATTAAAATATTTTAATGTCAACCACTTTATAAAATCCACATCGTATTCTCATCAGGAAGAATTTGTAGATGATTGTTATTTTTAGAAGTCAAAAAATAGAACAAAAGCTTCGAATTAGCCATTTTGTTTTAGTCAAACTTGTATATAAAAATGTAATATTCAAATCTAATTGTTCATAAGTTATTGAATTAAAATTAGAATTTTACATTCGGAAGAAATTGATCCTACATCTATCTTAATAAATATAATCACTATCCTAAAAGAACCTCTCATAAAATTCTTAAAAGTTCCAAAGAATTAAAAAAGTACAAGGAAATATACAATCAAGCCATCTTTTATTCATACTATCTTCATAATTTTAAATAAAAATTTTGAAAAACAGATTTAATGGCTAATAATTTTACAATGTAATGTAAATAACAACTTGCCTTTTGATGAATATTCTTTAATCAGTAAACATTACATAATTTCTTTACCCATATTTAATTCTTAATTTTTCCTTTGTTTTTTAAAATTTGAAAGAAACTTTTTCGAAAGGAAAGATTTTCGTGCATGAAACATTACTTGTCCGCAAACAACTGTCAAACAACAAGTACTTTTGGTAGATTTTTCTGATGTCTAGTCATGGAAAAAAAAACCACGTTTTTTTCCCCTTTGGCATCTTTAGATTTCGTGATCAACCGACCTTCTATTCTCGATGTCCAAGTAAAAATTCGTTTGGCCATTAGATCCGCCCATTCAGTGTATCGTTTGCTATTTCTCCGTTGCCAGATGCTAGTTTATTTGGTTTCTAGTTTTCAGAGTTACTTTAACAATCTTTAGTCCTACACCAATACATGGCATACATGATTATTTTCAAAAAATTATAATTTTCGAAACGTTCTTGCGTATTTATGCAATACTTTTTATATAGAGAGAATTTATCACCTTAACTTTTTTATATTTATTTCTTGAATTTATTTACTTTTATTCAAATTATTTCTTTAACTATTCATTTCAGTAAAAAAAGAGTAGTCCATATGTTTCTCACAATCATATTTTCTTTATTTTGGCAAGTTACGATGCATTAAGTAAATATTTAATTACTTTGAAAAAAATTAATAACTAATTACTTTAATTAGTCCTCTTGCAAAACTAAAATGTGAAACTTTCTAAAACTTCATGATTGTTGAACACTTTTATGGTATTCAAAAAGTTTGGCGATTTTTATTTTAAAATAGTAAATTCAAATCCTCATAATTCAATTCAACAAATTCTTTCTCATTTGTTTTTAATTTTTCCTATTTAGAAACTGAATGTTTCAATTTGAAGCAAATGTATAATAAAGATTTAAATAAAAAATTATTGAATAATAATATTATTTTAAAACGTTCCATGCTACTATTACAGCATGACGTTCAAAGTTTACTTAAGATTTTATCTTCATTCGAATTCATGCACGGAAAACACGCATTTCCCATTTTTATATGAAAATTATATTAACGTGTTTCTAACCCCGTGAAGAATTTGAGAACGGCTGTACCAGAAACTAGTTCAAGGAAATACTCTGACCATTATAACTTAGTTTGGATTCCATTTTCTTTCTTATTGTCAATTTTGTTTGCGCAAAACGCCTATTTTGATTGTTTGGTTTCCCCAAAAGTTATCGGCAAAGATGTAAATTTATTTTAAAATTATTATTTTTCACACAATATTATATTCCAAAAATACATAAAGCATTATATGATTTTAAGCATTATATTTATAACAAATGTTGTGCCAGTTTAAAAATTTTGCTGTTTTTCAATTTTCTTATATATATATATATATATATATATATATATATATATATATATATATACAATTTAAAAAAGAAAACAAATAAAAGCATTCAATTTAAGTAAAAAAAGTTGTTTAATTTTCTCTGAAAAATGTTAACAATTAGATTTGCTACCCTAGCAAATAAGCTAAAATTAACTTAAGCAAAATCATTTTACAAATGTTATGTTTTGAAAGATGCAAATCAATAAATGTTAACTTGGCGAGCGTGTATAAAGGAATGTCGCTTAAGCATCTTTATTGGGAGTCGTGAAATTTAATAGGTCTCGAGCCGACTGCTTTCATTAAAGCCGAATGAGAAATCTAGACATCAAAAACAAATCAGATAAATGGTTCGTCTTACACATTCATTAGAGCACGGGCGGACCCTTCGTAAATTAGATTAAATCGTTCTACCTTTCCCTGGCGACTTCTAAAACAAGCGACAGCGTACCTCTCCTCGGTCCTTTGGAGATCTCATTCCTTCCGAGGCCCATAAATCAGAGGGCGCATTCCCAAAAAATCAATGAAAGAGGAGCCCTGGCTCTCATAAATAGCCCCACAATTGGATCAGAAAACTAAAAATTTCCCCAACACTCCACCTTTTTCCCCTTTAGCTTAGGGAATTTCGTTCCGTGACTGCACAACAGCTGGATTCGATTCTGCCCAATCGCGTGACGGAATCAATGCGTGCAGCAGTCGCTACTACAACTGAATATCAAGAGCCGCACTTCTTGTAGACGTGAAAAGGGCGATGTTATATCTGAAATTCCTCAACGTTTATCGTATCGTAATGGGTTGTTTTATGGGGTGACGGAGACACGTTTTATGGTAGCTGTTATCTTTTCTCGGGGTATATATTTCCACACCGAAAATTTTATGACGATCATACAACAAAGTGGTTGCACACCGCCATATTGCCATCGTAAAATGCACCGGAGCGCATATTAGGGTGTGCGAAAATTTGAATACAAGCGAAACCGCATGCAGATGAAGTTAAGACAATTCTAGACATATCGGGAAAGCTTAAATACAATCGAAAAGATTGTAATCGAAAGTTTAGAATGCAATTTAAGGTGATTCTATGAAAATAATTAAGCTGGGAAATTCTTTTACTTGACAGAACTACAGATAATGGTAATATTTATATCCAAACAAAACAAAGCTACCATGTTTATTCAGCTTTCAAGATTAAGGTTTACATGATACAAATATCTATCCTTTCATTATAGTTTAAATTAATTTTATAGCATTTTAAAATTGATTAGAAAAGTATATAATCTCAAGAAAAATGAAAGCAGCGCAATATCAAGTTAATATCGATTATATATCAACTAAATACAATATATAAAGTTAATATCGATTGAAATGTCTTAAGTTCTATTGCTTTTCAACTAAGTCTTAGAGCAATTCAATATCATAACTCTCTTTGAATATTTATGTTGGTTCATAAAAATTTACCAAATATTTAAAGCAATTTCTAACAAACAGCCAACAAGTTATATAAACTAAATGGAAATTTTATCAAATGGAAATTTCTTCCATAGGATAGAACAAGCTTAAGAAAAAAAACTTTGGACCAGGAATTTCGTCTATTAATTCAAATTTAATCAAACGTCACACACACAGAATATATATCTCCTTACATTTTCTTAAAACCAAATGTTCAAAAATTTCTTCAAAGCAGAGAATTAAGTAAATCAATTATTATAATTTTCAGGACAAAAATCGTTTAAAGTGAAAGATTGTAATGCATTGTACATTAATAATAACTTTAAAATATTTATATATTACTTAAAATATAATAATTTAATTCTTTTGTGATTCCTTATAAAATAATAATATGAAATACATTAAATTACAATTTTAAACAATTAACTTCATCTTCTTGACTTACTGCTTATGTTTTATTATTACATTGTTTTTTTTCTATTAACTAATGAAATGTAATGTTTCCTCATTATTTTCCAGTTTAAAACAATTGATTATGCGAAAATAAAATAACTGCATAGTATGCATTTTACATAGTTTTACAAAAATGAAATCCCTACCAAATTTTCAAATTTGGTAACTCTTAAATTTAATTGCGGCTTAAATTTAAATTTTTTATACCTTATTAATTAAATATTTCGTAGTTAAAAAACAAAATATTTTGAATACAATTGATTTTTGAGAACAAATATATTTAAATAATATTTTTATTGTAGATTGTTTTTTCCTTTTATAAATGAATTTATTCAAACTTTTTAAGAACCTATTTTCTTTTGTTTTAAGATTTGCTTTTTTTACGTTTACTGCTTAATCTAATAAATTTGCATAATTACAACTGTTGTTAATTATTAAAGTAATTATTTGTTAACTATTATAAAATCAAACAATAGTAAGAAATACACTTATGAATTGAATAAATGATTGCAAATGTATATTAATTTAGAAAATAATTTAGTATATTCTTACTGTTTTTAAATGACAAGTTTAAGAGCAGTTATAATTTCCATTTATAAAGATGAAAAATAATTCTTATTTAAAATATTTCTTAAATTTTCGTTTTGTCATTAAATATTAAATTTTGCATATTTCCATAATTCCAAAGATCAAAAATCAATATAAGAAACTACATTCCTTTATAAAAAAAAAAAAAAAAAAAAAAAAAAAAAAAAACTGACGAATTCCTAAACATATCAGTATTTTTCACACGGATGAAATTTTTTTTAGCCATTTTATTGTTACTAAATTTACCTAAGATTAACTGTGCTTTTAGGAACTGTTATTTTTTCTAAGAATATGCTCTTTAATTTACCATTGAATTTGAATGATAAAAAGAAGAATTTGCTACCTAACTAGGAAGAATTATTTATGGCTTTGAAAAAGAAATTTATTTTATGTTTTATGTTTGTAACCAATAAAGAGACTAACACCAATGAAAGGTTTACTCGCATATTGTTTTATTACTTTACACTCTTAAACTATATTTCTGTTTAATGGTTACAAGTGTAACTTCCAAAAAGCAGTTTGGATGTCCTCGTAAATGTTTTGCTAAGGACTCAAAATATATCAATATTTAGAATAAATTTCCAGAAATCCGCAAGTGCACTATTGAAAACTACTGTTGCATTTCTGCTTTTTGTTATTCATATCTATAGGGTTAGATACTAAAGAATCTTAAAGCTTCTCTCGTGACTAATGGATGCTGATCACTATAAATTAAAAACATGTTTGCGAAATCAGAGTGTGTGATGTTCAAAATACATTGCGACAATATTCAGTTCTAAAGTAATTGCTGCGCAGTATTAATTATTTATCTAACTTTAAAAGATGAGTAACAGTTGTTTGTGAGAAATATATAAAACGAATAACTTTTAATTACATCAAGATATGAAATAATAAGTTACATGAATATAAGGAAAATCATGAAAATTAGATATAAAACTTCGAGTTTACTTTAAAAATATTTCTTGCAATTGGCAGTTTCGAAGTTCTTTTTAATTAACTGTTCTTTTATTGCCATACTTGTTATTTATATGACTATACTTATTACTATGAATAAAATGTTTAAATTAAATTTTGAATATTTTTCTCATATTTTTATTTGTGTGTTTCTTTAATGATACAGAAATTTAAAATTATATATATATATATATATATATATATATATATTGACATTAAAAGTAACCATCTTATTTAATCTTTTAGTTTAAATTTCATTTTTAACGCTCTTTCTTTCAACGTCCATTGTTGAACTATTTATTGAAGTCAACATCTTTCAGCAAAGCCATACAATGCTGAAAGATACTTAATTAATTTATATATTTCAAAAAACGTTTGTGTTAAATTCCCAGATTATAAAATTAAATTATATAACTGAAAAAAACAATTAAAAATATTATTTACAAAATATTTTTGAATTATTAGTTGATATGTAATGGAAAAAAAATTATATTAATTTAAAAATGTATCTTTGATAAAAGTTATAGATATAAACGCTCATTCATTTAAAGAATTGAAAATCATATTTTTTTTATTAAACAAAAATGCCTACTACAAGACAGTTAAAACTAACTGTAGCAGTTAACAGAGTTGCCTGAATTTTGGAACTATATCCCGACCTTGAGGAAAAAAACATTCATAAATCCTTAACTATTGAAGATTATATTCGTAAAAATAATGCTTTGTAGACAATAGAGTCTCTTCAAAAACTTACTGAAACTGCTAAATGGTGTTATTTCTTTGAACAATAATCTAGCTAATTTCATATCTCGTGGATTATATCCCTCAGACAAGGAAGCAGATAATGTTTGGTTGAATATCTTCTCTATTTTGTATGTATAATGTTAACATTCTTTTCCAGTTTCAATGTTGTTGTTGTCGTGTGCCAGCCAGGCTGGCAATACCCATATTGCCAGCCTGCACTGCTCCACTTTTCCAACTGAACCATATTTGGTGTGGAGTCCGACTTCCTCAGTACACACATGCCAGAGGTACCCGTTTATAAGCTAGGCAACATTTCACACACAAAGAAAGGACAAAGACAAGAAAGAGAGAGAAAGTACATCCATGCCCAAGCCAGGATTCGAACCCAGGTCCCACCCATCTGTAGTCAGGTACGCTAACCACTAGACAGGTTGGTCGGCTCCAGTTTCAATAAACGTTTTATATGCAGTTGGCTTAGTAAATTGATTTTTATACTATTTTACAACAGACTATTTAATTTTTGAGTTAGTAATTATATACATATTTATTTATCTATCTATTTATCTATCCATATATATATATATATATATATATATATATATATATATATATATATACAGTACTAAATGCACTATTTTCTTTAAATAATTTTAATCGTTCAAATTTCGCTTAAGTTAAAAGAATTTTAAGTACTATACGGAAAATTTATCTTATTAAACCTGCTATCATCTAATAAATCATAATATTCGAGAAAATATAAATGCGACATTCCCATAGCATATCGTTAGCCTTTTTTCACATCGTTATTCGAGAACAGACTAATTTTAAAGACGATCTTCGAAACGAACGTGTCTCGATTCAAATAATGGCACTTTAGAAACAAAATATACAGAAAAACTTTCTTTGTATTTCAAATAAGAATACGGAATTTTCTTTTTTTTTTCTTTCTCTTGTTACGCCAGCTCATAAACAAAGTGCGAGCTCAATATTGCCATGCATATGCGATGAAACACAGACAACAGCGATTTTATCATGTAAATAAGCTCGTTGCCACCGCTTCAAGACAAATAGTAAAAAAATAAATGCGCCATGGGAATTTGAATAAATAGTGATCTTATTTGTTATGTTAAGAGATTCTTATCTTATTTCGAATGCTAAAATTCGAGTGATTTTTACCTCAAAATGCCATTATTGAAAGAAGTATTTATGAAAGATTTTTCACTTTGCATCATAAAAGATTATCGTTGTCTCGAA